>CAUYLG010062183.1:0-48166 GCA_963573385.1 Cacajao melanocephalus
AAAAACTTAGAAACTGATTTGAAACATGAGTATGATTCATATGTGTTGTATATAGTTTTCAATAATTACCAGCAGGAAAATTTAATGGATGATATAAGCAGAATAACTGCAGGTGAAACTTTGCTGGAAAATATAAGCGTATGTATCACATACATCTTCAATAAACAATTGAAGCTTAACATGGCCAGAAACAGACTTGATATTTTCCCAGTCATCTTATTCTTTCCCAGGCTTCCTCATTCTGGTAAACAGCATCACCATTCACATAGTTATTAAAACCAAACGACTGAGATCATCTTTGACCCCCACCTTTATCCCTGTTAATTCTACTTCCAACTCACAGCCCAAAGTTAGTTATGACTCCATGACAAGTACCATGACCCAAGCCACCATCCCGTCTCTTCAGATTTTCCATAACATGTAAAATGCCTTTCTTGCTTCAACTGTTGCCTCACACAACCCATTCTCCACAGAAGGGTAAAAATCTTTATAAACTATATGTCAGATAATTCCATTTCCTTGCTTAAACCCCTACAAGGTTTTCATCACCTGTAAAATCAAAACCCCAAAGAGAGTGAATGTAAGCTGTGATGAGATGAGGTGAAGAATGCCTGTAGAGAGGGAACTTTGTGAAGAAAAAGAGAGAAGGTCCTCAGTGCTGAAAGGAAAGGAATGTAGAACAGAAGCATATAGACATGAAGACTCCTCCACTGCAGGTGACTGTGGTTAGTCTGAGGATGCTGTGGCAGGAGTTCAAGGGAGTTCAAGCACAAACCGAGATAAGTCAGAGAGTGATAAACTCTGGGGAATGAGGAGACAGGCACTATCGCAGATTTGAGGAGAATCAACAAGATTTGAAAAGGTGTCTATGGAAAAGACTAAAGATTACTAATTTAGAAAACAAAGATTGGCAGTGTTAGTAGCCAGTTAAGATTCAAGATCAAGAATAGAGTAGTAGTGTGCAAACTTTAAGGTGTATCAGAACTACTTAGAGAACTTTGTTAAAACATAATAGAGGTTTTTAATACCCATTTTTAGACTGCATTCTAGCCTGGGCAGTAGAACAAGAATCCTGTTCTCTCTCCCTCTTTTTCTTCCTCTTTCTTCCTCTCGTACATTCTTTTTTTTTCTTTCTTTCACTCTCACTTTCTTTCCTCTCTTTTCCTTTCTTTCAAAAAAAAAAAAAAAAAAATTAATAAAAAAAAAAGAAAGCAAGAATAGAATGTTAAGATAATCATGTTGTTAAGATAAGAATGCATAGTTTTTGCAATTCTGTATCATTAGTTAGATAATGGCATAAAATCCTTTATCTCTTTCTATCAGTAACCAATTAAAAAAAATGCAGGCATCTGAATGAAAAGAATGTTCTGAGGACTAAACATACTGAAATCATGGTAGTTTTAGTAGCTGCAATCCTCAAAATTGGGAAGCATAAAACAATTATATTTGAATCATTTTACATTTGACAAAAAATATAAACAGATATATTTATTTAGCACTTTTTAATAAAAGGAATACCCAATTTCAGATCAATTAGAAATTGTTTCATAAATTAGGCTAATTCCTCATTCAAACTTTCCTACATTTGTGGAACAAGAAAACACATTTAATTGTATTCCCCTGCACTCATTCCGATAAGTTTAAATGTAAAGTCAACTCAAACCTCAGACAGAGGCTACTAGTTGTCAATTGCACTTAGACTAACACAGCTGTTGGTGGAGAGAGCCTTTGGAAAACAGAAAGCTGGTTGTCACCAGAAATTGCCAGGTAGTAGTGAAAGATAAAAGGGCAGGATTCACAGATGCCTTTAAGAAGCCCCTGGGCTGTAGTACAGGAGAAAGAGTCCCTGGTTCCAAGCTGGTTTCATCCTGAAACTAAGATGCATTTATTTTATACTAGCTGAGAGATGCTGTTTTCTTTCTAATAAAGGTGGATTTTAAACTCAGGGAGATAGTAAAATCAATCTGAGAGAGAAAACAGGTGGAGTTTTGGCTGATAGTTTGGAATATTAAACTATGGAATAAGCAGGAGTAGCAAGATATATATATTTTTAGAAATGCTCTCAGATCTATATTTTTCTAACTTACCAGGCAACAATTCCTTTTCTATTTCTCAATCCTTAGAAATGAAAAAGGAAAATGAAAGAGAGAAATAAAATCACATAAATAAGCATTCAAGTTCTGTTTTCTTCATACTTTTGCAGAAAATCTAATTTATATAGTATCTTTTTAGAGGTATCTTATAAGTTTCTTTGTATGTTTTTAATGTTAAAAGAAACTGGATGAGAAAGCATGCTTTTGTTAACACTCTAAGTTAGGTTTGTGAAATAATTTTGATATTTAAAATCATTTTATATTTTGACATACAGGGTTTGTTAGTATAGTTGGAGCCTACAAATTCATTAAATTCGATATTCAAACTCAAGAAAAGAAGCTGTTTATTCTGTAGCCCTGTTTATATCACTCTTTGCTGACTAGCATCCTGCAAAAGCCCTGTATTACAAAACTCTGTATTAGGTGAGTCACAAAGCCCCTTCTCAATCAATCTCATTTTCTTCAGTGGTTAAGACAATATAAAAATAAGTCATTTCAATCAAAATCTGAGGTTTCATTTTGGAAAACTAGCCATGCAGCTACACTGCCACAAGGTGGGAGTAAAACGTTTGATTGGCTTAAGAACTGGGCTTTGCTTCTTTTTTTTTTCTTTCTTTCTTTTTTCCCCCCAACAGCTCTTATGTGAACAAAGACATAAAACAGGCTAACTTTGAATGAAATAACATCGGTTCTGTATTCCTTGTTGCTAATATGCATACCCTGAGAACTGGAATTCCTTCTCCCCAAAATTTGAGTATCAAATATAAATATAGATGAAGAAAATGGCTTAATAGCAATTTCTTTATTCCTCTCTTTTCTTTCTTTATTCCTTGCCAACATTAGCCCTTTTCAAACTATATTTTAGGACTATAAGAAAGCCATTTCACATAAGGCCTACTAAAAAGAACTCCCCAATTTTGTGATGATAATGAATACTACTTATTCTCTATACTAATGCATATTTTGAAGATAGCTGCCCTTCATAAATTTTTCCTATCATTTTATATCTGCATGGTAATGAAGGCAGCCATGTAAGTGGGAACAATGAATTAAACAGTCCAAGAAAAATGTATAATGATCTTGACCTTCTAAGGAACTGAAAGATTAAAATGAGTTTTTAAATATGGCTTATTCTAGAATAAACATAACGCAGAGCCTCTATACACTATTCAATGTCTTTTGCTTGCTTTGTGTTTAAATAGATGTACTAGCTATGCTTTGCTTAAGTCAAAATTTGGCAATATATGTGTTTATGTTGGGGAGTAAGCATATGCAAACACACACATGCCCTTTGAGATAGCGTGTCTGACACTTAGGCTAGTAAGACAAGACATTTTAAGGCAGTTGAGACTCACCAAGGTGACAGTGACACTCCTAAGGGATCGTGAGTGTTGCTAAATGGAAAGGACTGCCATCTCCCTTGAATGCAAAGACATAAAGAATAAGAAAAGGCATAAGTTGGCTAGCCCATTTCAATTCCTTTCCTTTTCCTACATATAAATAAAGAGGGGGCCAATGGATGGCATTCATGTCTTGCTGCTTGCTGATGTTATGTTTTCTGGAAAGATTTACCCAAACAGGTATTTTTATCTTACTGAGTTCTGAATCTCAATAGATAAAGGGCCATATCACTTACCTAACTTTTTCATTTTTTTCCCTAATGATAGCAACGGCAAGAAAGACAGGGCAATGCCTGGGGCCATGGCATTGATCCTTTGCTGTATGTATCTTTAGAAGCTCAAATAAAATAACACAATGATCTTCAGCATAAACTTTGCTGCTTTTAGACAGTCTAGTGAATATTACATTTATAAATAAGTAAAGTTTTTTCTAACTGGGTGGGTATTTTTAAAGTTTAAGATATGTGGGCAAAATCTATTCACATAATGAAATATCATCTGAGAATATGCTGGACGATTTTGGATGTGGTATTATAATAATGCACTTGAGTATCTCATAGTTAATGTTCTGCAAAATGCTGAGTATTGTGATCTCATGATCTGGCAGATATGATCTACAACTTTTGCTCTTCAGGGTCACTGTTTTTTCTCTTAAACTTGTGATTTAGAGAATTGGCTGAGAGGAAAATGAGGCAGAAAATAAACAGCTTTAAAATTTTAGTGAGTGGCTAGGATTAATTTTAGGTAACTCAGAAAGGATAAAAAGCATCAATCATTAGCTGTTGGTTTAAAAAAATAGTATACATAATCCAACCAATGTGTTATCTCTAAGTTCAACACATTTTCAATACTTACTTTTTGTGTTATTGACCCTAAGATGTCATTATAGTAAGATGTATCATTACTTTGTGTACACTAAGAAAGAAAAATATGATGTATTAAATTGAGATTAGTCGTTAACCATAAGATGCACATAAATTTTAGAGATGTTAAAATATCCTATAAAAAAAGAAGGAAAGAGAAAGAAAAAGAAGAAAGTAAGGAAGGAAGGAAGGAAGAAAGAAAGAAGGAAGGAAGGAAAGACAGAAGGAAAGAAAGAGAAAGGAAAGAAAGAAAAAGAAATAAGAAAGAAAGAGAAAGAAAGAAAGAAAAAGAAAGAAAAAGAAGGAAGGAGAAAAAATGAAAGAAAAGCAAGCCTTAGAAACCACGAAATAAAATAACTACTTTGAAGACTTCTTTACTGATAAGGCCTGAGCTAGAATAAGGCTCCTCTGGATTGTTTGAGTCTCCCATATTTTAACTGAAACATCTCATTGAATGGAAATCACAAGATTCTTGAATTGAGGTATATGTGAAGTAATGAGGAATAGGTTGCACAATGACATTAACATGTTTTCAATTTAAAAGTTTACAACTGAATTTTTTAATTAAAATTCAACAGAATGATATAATAAAATGCTTAAGTGCTTAAACTTTCTATGTAGGAATCCCATTTTATATGATTAAATCAAAACTCAATTATGATGCATGATTTTAGTGTATTTGAAAAACATAATAATCTAAAAGAGTACCCTAGATTTACAATCAAATAAAATAAATATTAGTTGTCATATTTTGGATTGTACTAAATAGTCTCTACTTATGCTAGTTTTTATATAAATACATGGTATGTTTAAACCATGCTATTTACTTCTAATATGCCAGTTAATAGCTGTTGTCTACAACAATATTTTTAATTCCAGTGACTTATCAATCAAGTAATATAATATCAATTACTCAACAGTGTTAGGAGAAAAGAAAAAAACCAAACATATTTTGCTTTTAAATTCTGTATCTTCACACAGAATTGCATTATACATTCCAGAGAAAACTTATAACTAGTTTTCATGTAATTGGTTTAACAAACTACCAATGATTTACTTTTGAGAATAAACTCCTTAATAAATGTCTAAAATGCTGGAGCAGTATACCCAAACTAGTTATAGCTAAGTGAAAGTTAAAAGTGAAAGAACCTAATGAGTTGAATTAACTGTTTGATTTTTGTGCTTGTATTTAACTTGAATTTTATAAAGGTAATAATAATAATTACCTCTAGGTGTTAGCGGAAAAATAATATCCAATTTATATAACTGATCTTAGAATTACAATTTATTATATAAAGTAGAAGATATTCTTTGTAGTTATATAATTTCCTATAAAAACAGTGGGTTATTTTTTCCCAGCATCATAACTGATTTATCCACCAGACGTTACAATATGGCTTTTTGCAGAGGAAAGACAATGGAAATAGTGAGTCTGTGCAGAATATGAGAAAGCTAGCCATCTATCTAGTATCTGTATCTATCTATATGTATTTGTGTATAGGAAAGATTAACTAACAAATAAAGGCCAAGTGGCACCTCCCGTATATATTGGATTTGGTTTAATCTAAAATTGCATGGAAAATTAATTAGCAAAATAAAATCATCTCATGCCAGTTTTCTTTTGGCCAGGCCCGAGTCTCTAAAATTCCTTTTAGATATTTTGCCATTCTGTTGAATTACCAGAGGGTTAATTTTGATGTGCATCACATCTTGTCTGGTCCCTGTATTCTGAATGTGTGAGAAACATTCTCTTTTGCAACATGGGAACAGGAGAGGGTATTTTCAGGATGCTCTGAGAAGACACATTAAAGAGAATTTTTTTAAATTTCTTTTCTTACAAAGTATTTGTGAATGAGTAATATATACATTTACTGAAAAGGAAATTATAAAAACTTTAATCCCAATCTATTTTCTCAAGTCATTTCCTTATTAAGAATTATCATACAGATTTAGATGTTGCTACCAAAGTCTATTTGAATTTTTTAAATGAAAAGCTCACATCTAAGTCAATAAGGATATGAGATATGTTTTGTGCTTAATAGTCTTTTTCTTTAAAAGCATAACTGTAATGAACAATGGAGTAGGAAGACAAAAACATCAATTAAGTATTAAAATAACCAGACACAAAGTAGTATAATCAGAAGTACTGCAGTGGACAAAGATAAAATGTAAGACCAGAAGCATTAAGTTTATGTATGTACACAATAGCACTGTTGCATGGCTCCCACAGGCATAGGGCTTACCACTTCCAAAAAGTACTCACTATTAAGGTGACATAGGTTTTGTCCCTTGAGCCTCCTTAAAGAAACAACAACTGTTCAGTAGCAGTGTAACAGATGTTAAAAAGAATCATTAGCAATCTAAATGTTTTCCTAAGCAGATGTCCTGCTTCTGCCATGGCTAACATTGAGGGGAGCGGAGTGGAATGCAGTGAGAATGAAAGATGAAAAGTTGAGGGAATCAATAACAAACAGATAGTTATAAGAATTACTCATTTAATTACATCCAAAAAAAATCAAGGTGTTGTGTGTTCTAGATGCTGCTGCTTGAAGAAGGAAGGTAACCAAGTCAAAGAAAGAATTAAACTCACATTGTTCCATTGACTTGGCACGTAGCTTTGAATCAATGAGAGGAAAAGTGACAAGCAGTATTAAAGAGAAATTTAATGCTAAAATTGCAATTGTGCACTTTTCAATAGATTTCAGTAGGGAATCAGAGGCTAAAAAAGAATCAGTGAAAAGAATGAAAATGAGGAAAACCAGTACACCTACAAGGTGAACCTATGACAGGAATAAGAGAAGTTATTAGATTAGGTGACTGTCATTGTAACTTTATTTCCTTAGGGGCAAAGATAGGAAGTTTTTTTTTTTTTCCAAGCATTTTTTATTCCACTCTGAAATACCTTAGCTGGAAAGAATTTTCTGCGTAGAGAATTTTTAACCTCAGCAACCTCATCCAAGTCCTCCTTTATTTCAAAATTTTCTTTCTTCCAAGAAGGCAGAATGTAGAAATCCATGTTAGTTATCTGCATCTTCAGAAACTATTCTTTAAATATATGAGAGAAAGAAGAAAAGGTACTGAAATACAGCAAAAAGAATTTCCTATAATTTTAGTTTTCAAAGGAGTATGAAAAATAATTATAAGATATAGTAAAATCATGGTCATTAATAACATAGAAAATTCAGTGAAAATATAAATTATGCATTTGCTATATTTTTATGCACCATGAAATACTTTTAATAATAGTTTGGCTTTGTCCATGTTACCCAGATCTCAGATTCAGTCATTTTTATAGAAAATTTTGTAACAATAAACTATATGGAACCAACAGAAATAATTTTCAGGATAAATAGACATTTTGAACACTAAAATGTGACTGTATATTGGATCTATGAAAGCTGATGAACCTTAAAGGCAAATCTCAGTTATACAACAAATTCATATTTACTAAGTCATATGCTATTATTTCACTTTCTTCTTCCTCAATAATAAAAGGCATGAGTACAGAGGACCATATCATCATCACATTGGAGGAATAAATAGTTTCAAAAATCAATTTTAGGAGACATATAACATGAATTCATTCATTTACTCATTCAATAATCTTTTATTGAAACCTGCTTTACACCAAGCAGTATGATAGATGCTGAGAATTGCAAAAATTAAGAAAGTGCTGTTACTACTAAGTGCTTCACCCCCTAATTAATGAGATGCTCAGTCTCTAAACAAGGTAATTCCATAAGTAAGTTATGCACCTGGGGATTTAGTGAGCTTACACAATGCAATGGCGATTACATTCCCATTACAGCCAGTGAGGACAAACTCAGAAAGGAAGTGAAGTTCTGGTGGTCAACTGAATTTAAAGTTAGTAGAAATGTGAAACTTTTCTGTAAGTCATTATAAATAACATATCAATTTAATAAAAATGCCTCTATGAAACCACTCAAAATATAATCTTTTTAAAACCAATGATACCTCATGTTCTCACCATATGCTACATTGATGTCTGCAGTAACTCTATGCATGCTATTTGAGAAGTGCCATGATATAGGAGAAGTAATGGTGGCACACAATTATCACTTCCTTCACACATGCAAGGTCACTTCATGGTTTAAATCACAAAGTTCTCTATTATTTTCAAGTCTTTATTTCAACCAACTTTACCATCCTAACTTAGCAAGGATAGTGCATAAACCCCTGAGCCACTCATCAAACATGGAATCCTAAGGTGGCATTGTTTCTAAAACTGATTTTTTTAAAAGTATGTAATTGGAGAATAATTTAATACTCTTAAGAACAGTGAATTTAATAAGAATTTAATAAGAATTGCCAAAATAATAATAATAATCCTTATCACCATAGTAGCCACAGTAGCAAACACAAACACTTAGTATGTGCCAGAGAGTCTTCTAAATGCTTTACATATATTAACTCATTAATCCTCATAACAAGAACCTAAGAGAGAAACCACATAAGGTAGGAGCTTTCTCTGTATCTCTATGTTACAGAAAACTGAGACAGAGAGAGGTGGATGATATTTGTCCAAGATCACACTTGTAATAGGCTGAGGATTCATAATTAGAAACCCTACCTAGTTCTAATGTCTGTGTTTTTAACCATTTCACTGTATCTGTCTGCTGACTAAAAGATACAGAAATGGAAGAGGAAAAGTCCTCCACTTAAGGTAATATGGATGCTGGAAACAAAAAGAGTACAAGAAGAAATCTCCATCCTGTAATATTAAGTTCTGCAATATCTCTTAAATATTTCATTAATTTAAAAATAAACACAGCAATACAATATGTGAGTAATGAAAGATTATTTTTAGAGAATTTAAATCAGTTCACTAAAAAAGCAAATAATAAGATGTAAATTATTTTAAAGTTAAAATTTTGAGGACAGGTCCTAAACACTGTTTCTGTTCTTCAGTCACAGTTCCCTGAAAAGAAACTTTGGATCTTGAAATGAAAAAAGATCTATTAGGTCATCTTGTCCATCTTACCGCCAGTACAGAATTGCTCCCGACAGTAAAGAAGTTAACTTATTGACAGCACTCTTTAAGCAGCAATTTACCAGCTGAATCCCTAAAGGCAAGAATGACTTCTCTGGTTTATCTTTCTCTTCTTATCATCAGTATAGTTAGGAGATCCATTCAATCTTCTGTACTGGATGAGGAGAAGGGACAGGATTCTTGAAAATGTTTCTAAACTGCAGAAGATTAAAAATGTACCCAGCAGCACTTTGATAGTTTAATCTAGGATCATTCTCCTTTCATATTTAGGCAAGCATGTGTTTATGTGCGATATGTATGAGTGTGTGTTTGTGTTTATATGCTTTCGTGAGATATTTGACAATAAAATTTGGCAATACTCAAATTTAAATTATAAAATAAGTTTAACACTCTATGAGAAAATACATGGCTCTTTATTATATTTTTCTTTTTTAACATCTATTTTAAATTCAGGGGTACATGTGCAGGTTTGCTATGAGGTAAACTTGTGTCATTGGGTTTGTTGTACAGATTATTTTATTACCCAGGTATTAAGCCTAGTATTCATTAGTTATTTTTCCCAATCCTCTATTGCCTCCCACCCTCTGCCTTCTAATAAACTCCAGTGTGTGTTGTTTCCCTCTCTCCATTCATGAGTTCTCATCATTTAGCTTCCACTTATAGGTGATAAAATGCAGTATTTGGTTTTCTGTTTCTGCACTAGTTTTCTAGGGATAATGGTGTCAAGCTCTATGTTCTTGCAAACCACATGATCTCAATCTTTTTCATGGCTGCATAGTATTCCATGGTGTATATGTACCACATTTTTTTTCTCATCCAGCCTATCATTGATGGGCATTTAGGTTGATTTCATGTCTTTGCTACTGTGAATAGTGCTGCAATGAACATACATGTGCAGGTGTCTTTATAATAGAATGATATACATTCCTTTGGGTATATACCCAGACTCTTGAAAACATTTCAATAAGAAAGTTTCCCTGTCAAATTGTGAATTTTATCCATTTTCTTAGTCCTTTAGAATAATATACTTAAAAGGTAAGAAATTTACTCACATCCCTTAACTCACCTCAACTTTGGCATTCCTGTCATCATTCTTTTTATGTATATTCTATGGCAGGGATCCTGAACCTCCAGGCCATTGAAAAGTACTGGAGCCAGGACACAAGCAGAAAGTGAGCAGCAGGCAAGAGACCATTATGGCCTGAGTTCTACCTCCTGTCAGGTAAGAGGTGTCATTGGATTCTCATAGAAGCATGAACCCTATTTTGAACTGCATGTGCAAAGGATCTAGATTGCACATTCCTCATGAGAATGTCATGTCTGATGATCTGAGGTGGAACAGTTTCATCCCAAAACTATTCCCTCCCAACCCCCATCCACCCCCAGTCTGTGGAAAAATTGTCTTCCATTAAACCTGTCCACAGTGCCAAATGTTGGGGACGTATGTTCTATATAAAGAATGATCTAGAAGAAAAAAGCAAAAATGACTACAATTTCATGTCTTAGATTGAGCTAATATCAGCAAGTAATGCAACAAATTAAAAGAAGAAGGAGACAAAAAGTACTTAATTTCATTTTACGCGTGGTGAGTGTGAGGTTCTTGGGAAGCTATCTAGAGACAGATTTCTTGTGGATGTTGTAATATGGAACTTAAAAGAAGGGATGATACAAATTTAGGAGTTGCCATCAGGTAAGAAAGAACTGACGATGTGAGAGATTTCAGGTAGCTTACAACAAAGCATTTCCTTGAAATATTTCAGATCAAGTTTTGTGGTATATTAATAAGTATTCAGCTGCAAAAGAATAACACATGGAGGCTATACTGCCAATTTCAGTAACTGGCAGGTTTTCATAATTTTTTAAAAGATTAGCCATAACATATTCAAAAGTCAAAAATTCAGTAAAATTTCTTCCAATTTGTTTTCCTTTTTAAAAAAGAAATAATTATTCTTATGTCACTGGTCATGCTTTTGGTGACTAATATGACTTGGTGGGCCTTTTTTATTTGGAAGAAGGATAAAATATGCCATTGTTCTTTATTTATTTCAAAGTACATATGTATTTTAAAGGCTTTTTATGTTTAAGCATGGAAGCATTTCCATGTTAGCTCACTGTGCAGGGGAGGTGAAGTCAGTTATACTCTTGGATTAGACATGAACGGTCCACAGAGAGTATATATGGCCCACTTTGCCCAGGGGCCAATAACTGATATAAGCAATTAGCACCTACTTCCACACGTGGATTAGTAGATTTCTTAGCATAATTGAAAACAGCCTCACTAATTCATGGTAGAAAGTGGAAAGATGTGCCAACTACTATATGTGCTACTGTATGTGCTTAATGAGTGTTTGAGCAGAATAAAAGGTGGGCATCTTTAACAAGTATATCACCTTTTGTAGCATATGATCACTGAAACAAATAAAACTACATTTTATATATTCTCAGGCAGGCATTAGATTCATATTTTAGGTTGACAGTAAAATCACGGAGATAGCATGTCATAATTCAAGATTTTTGAGATAAAGGAGTTATGTTATTCAATTTTTAATATTTTGTTTCTTCTTTTATTTTAAAAACCATATTATATTTTCTAACACAAACTTTTGTAAACTCTACTAGGAATACCTAATATTAAATGTGAGCATATCATTTATGCTCTGGCATAACTTACAGATACTAAGCAGCAACTCAGGAGATACATGTCTACATTAATTCTAAGAGATAAAAATATATCTTTTAACTTTTTTATGTATTGTAATTTGAGAGATATATAAATATCACCTTGCACTCGGCTGGGTGGGGTGGTTCATGCCTGTAATCCCAGCACTTTGGGAGGCCAGGACCTCCTGAGGTCAGGAGGTTGAAACCAGCCTGGCCAACATGGTGAAACCCCATCTCTACTAAAAATACAAAAAATTAGCCAGGTGTGGTGAACATGGCTGTAATCCCAGCTATTCAGGGGTCTAAGGCAGGAGAATTACTTCAGTCCGGAAGCTGGAGGTTGCAGTGAGCCAAGATGGCGCCATTGCACTCCAGCCTGAGCAACAAGAGCAAGACTCCATCTCAAAAACAAAAAACAAAAATATCACCTGCACTTTTCAGTAGTAGAAAGTGCACTTAATGAACTTGAATTAAGGAGGCTGGGATCCAGCCAGGCTCCTCATCTGATTGTGTGACTTTGGGCAAGTCTCTCAAATGAATAAATTCATTCATCTATAGATTTTTATTTTAGACTCATTGATACTTATGATCTATGAATCATCTATGAATCATCTATACCTATGATCTATGCCTATATAATCATCTATACCCATATCTATGAAGCATCTATACCTATGATCTATCAATGTAAGTCTATAGATGTAGGAGGACTGTGTACTCTGAAGCCAAGTATTTGTTATTCTGTCCAAAATATTTACCCAAGCTAAAATACTCTCTGTAAAAATTCTCTTTGGTCATTTTCCATAGCCTGAAAATAATAGTTAATTATGTTACATTTTGTTCTTTGTGCTATAAATTATTAATACATATTTGCCAGCTTCCAGTTGGCAAATACATGTTAATAATAATGATGTTTTCAAAATTCAGTTACCTATTAAATATGCTGATGATATATTAAATTTGAACATATGTAAAGTTTTAGATTCTCTAACTTAGACTTAGTTTAATGAAAAAGAACCTATGCATAACCTTGGACACTGTGAGCCTGCAAGATGTATCCTGATTTTTGAGAAAAAACCTATTGTCTTCCTTCTTACTGATTTAATCTGCCAGTTTGTATGGTGAATGTAATTTTTTTTCTTCTATGCTCTTTATACATACACCTTTTTGTTATAGACATTTTTTAAAGCAGATTATTTTATATTTATTCAATTTTTTAAGGTGGAGGGTTGGTCTGTATGAGAGCCATTCTTGTCACTGAACAAATGCATACCTATGAATCCAATCTGCAGTGAAAAGGAGGAAGAACACAAAAGGGAGAGAATATAAAGCATATCTGTGTGGAGCAGAGAACAATCAATTAGATTCATTATCTGTTCTACATTCCAGTCACTTCTTTAAAAGAAAAAAAGTACGTAATGCCATGGCAACAGTTAGACCTGCAGTTCGTTATGGTATATAATCATTAAGAGGTCTTCAGCCTTCCCTGAAAATAGATACAAAAAAAATTCACAGTGGTTGCACAAACTCCCTACATTTATGCTGATTAAATGACAAGTTTGTAATTTACAGGTGTCTTATTGCCATGGGAATGCAATCATACAATTCCATTTTAGAATTCAAGAGCTTTTGAAACATGCTGCATGATTGTTAGCTGGGCTGCAAGCTACGATTAAATTGAAAGGGTGGCATGTAGATTTTAGAACATGGTGTTGACATTTACTGGCCAATCACATTTTGCAACACTCCTGCATGACAGCAGATGTTGACCTTTCAAGCTTTCCCTATCTGCTTTCACGCATTACCTGCAGAAATTAACATAACTCTGCTTCCTGCTCTATGCTGCTATTAATGTCATCTGGGAATTGAGATTCATGAATTCAGTTATTACCCAGGCTTGAGACCCGTTTTATACTCAAAGCACAGAACTAACAGCTCCTGGGAGCTGGTATTTTTGGATGTTGCTTCAACTACCTTTGTGGTTGAGGGATAGCTAGAAGCTATGGAGTAAAAAATGTCATCAGGAACAAGAGGAGAAATAGGCAGAGGAGGACAGTTTCAAGGAGAATGCTAAGGGCCAAATAATTGCTAATATATGGGATAGGAGAGCTTAAAATACAAAAAGGGTAATTTTAAGCAAGTCAAATAACGGCTGAGTTTCACTTCTCTTGTTAACTGAACCATGAAAATAATACCCTTTTGAGTTTATGTGCAGTGAGCTTCAGGGTTTACTCCACAATGCCAGGGGCTTCTATTATCAATGATTTAGGAGAGAAACAATTTGAGGTAAAGATGTCATCTGTAGCCCTTAGGAGTTCTATTCATAATTGTAAGCAAAATTCTGTAGAGCTTTCTTCGATATAAAAATCCTAACATTTTCTCTTATTTTCTTAGGTATTTTTTGTTCAATTCTTTCTAAACAGAGAGTCTTTGCTTTTTCAATATTTAGAGGGGTCTATTCAATGGAGGAATGAAATTCTGATATATATTATCTTCTAGGACAGAAATTAGCACTGTTTAGAAGTCTTAACACAGACATCACAGTAATAAATCATATCTCTAGAAATTGGTGGAAAATTTAGGGCATCATTCATTAAAATTTTCAGGCTATAAAAGAGGATTGAGAAGCTTCTGAATTTTGCTTAACCTTTTCTTCAGGTTAGCTGTATGGATTTAGTAAATTTCCTATCATTTTGTCTTTTAAAGTCCTTGGAGAGCATCTATGAAATATCTTAGTCACGGCTCTGTGAATTTAGTCTTTTGAGATACAAGCAGATGCATTTATCTCAAATAGGAATTGATTAACAGAGCTCAAGATGTCACCAGTGAGATATGCATATACAGGCTACTTCAATGGCATTGCTCTGACTTACCCTCCAGCAAACATTCTGTGCTGATTTGCATGTTTCAGCCATGGTGGATTTTACAGCAGCCTCTCTGAAACCAGTGCCTTTTACTGCATGTATAAAATACATAAGCAGAATATTTAGAAAGGCCAAGGCCTACCCTTTAAAAATACCTTTCCAATGCAGTTATGTTGTGCTTGAGGTCCTATGTTTTGAAATTTCTTTGTATGTATGAATTACCATTTCCCTCATATTATATAATGCAAAGAAAGGCTCCTGGGATGGGTAATAACAGTGTCACTAGTATTATCTTTTGAATAAATTTGCTTGGTTACTTTCTTGTTCAAAAGACCAGTTAAAACACACACACACACACACACGTGTGCGCACACACACACACACACACACACCCCTGGACATCTCCAACTGGATATCTCATAAGCACTTCAAATTAAAAATGTCTAAACCTGAGCTGGTCATCTCCTTTCTCCGTTCAACCTTTGAATTTACTTTTTTTCGTATATCAGAGAAATCTAAGATATACTGTCTCCTAATTTTATACATTATACCATTTGGATCTTATCCTGAAAGGAATTGATAAGGATTATAAACAGGAGAGTCACATGGTAAGACTAGCCTTAAAAAATTATCCTCAATTCTAGGGTATGGAATTGGTTAAGCCTTGAAAATACCCAAGTGAGGAGGGAGGGTGGGCATCTGAGACCTTGTTGTAGTCATCCAGATGTGATGATTTCCTTAAATAGTGTACTGCAGGCAGGGTGTGGTGGCTCACACCTGTAATCCCAGCACTTTGGGAGGCCGAGGTGGGCGGATCACAAGGTCAAGCGTTCCAGACCATCCTGGCCAACACGGTGAAACCCCTGTCTCTACTAAAAAATACAAAAATTAACTGGGCGTATTGGTACGTGCCTGCAGTTTCAGCTACTTGGGAGGCTAAGGCAGGAGTATCACTTGAACCCAGGAGATGGAAGTTGCAGTGAACAGAGATCTTGCCACTGCACTCCAGCCTGGCGATAGAGTGAGACTCCGTCTCAAACAAAACAAAACAAAACAAAACAAAACAAAACAAAACAAAACAAAAAATAGTGTGTACAGTGGTTATCACGAGAAGTGTTCAGGCTTGAGATTTCTTCAGGAAGTTGGAAGATAGTGTTCACTGGCATTTATAATGCATAACATACATGAGGAAAAACTCAGGGGTGACTTTTTAGTTTTTGTTTCTGAAGTGGGGGAGCTGCCAGCGTTTCTCATGAGAAATATAGCAAAAATATAACATCATTCTCAGCAAACTAACACAAGAACAGAAAACCAAATACCGCATGTTCTCACTCATAAGTGGGAGTTGGACAATGAGAACACATGGACACAGGAAGGAGAATATCACACACCAGGTCCTGTGGAAGAGGTGGAGAGCTAAGGGAGAGATAGCATTATGGGAAATACTTAATGTAGATAATGAGTTGACAGGTGCAGCAAACCACCATGGCACATGTATACAAACCTGCATGTTCTTCACATGTTCCCCAGAAATTAAAGTGTAATAAAAATAAAAAAATAAAACAAACATTTGAGGAAGTATGTTGGCTTCATGTTTGGACATGCAAATTTCAAATCCAGCTGGACCTAGTTCTTTAAGCTTCCTCAACCACATTATGTGTTTTTCACAAAGCATTACATAAAATAGAGTCTCCAGCTTATTTATTTATTTATTTATTTATTTATTGTCATGGCCCAAATTTGGTTATTCTAGAGACTGCTAGTAGAGAGCCCATTTGGCAAAAAGTTTGGATTTTGACATGCAAAGTACCTGAGTATGGGCACTGATGTAGCTTGGAGCTTTGTCCCCTCCAAATCTCATGTTGAAATGTAATCCCCAATGTTAGAGATGCAGCATGTTGGGTAGTGTTTGGGTAATGGGGGAGGATCTTTTACGAATGGTCTGGTGCCTTCCTCCCAGTAGTGAATAAGTTCTCAGGGAGTTCACATGAGATCTGGTTGTTTAAAGGAGTGTAGTACCTGCCCCCTCACTCTCTCTTGCTCCCACTGTTACCATGTGATATCTCCAGTTTCCCTTTACCTTCTGTCATGATTATAAGCTTCCTGAGGCCTCACCCAAAGCAGATGCCAGCACCGGGCTTCCTGAACAGCCTGCAGAAATGTAAGCCAAAATAAATTATAAATTAATCAGTCTCAGGTATTCCTTTAAAGTGACACAAAAATAGACTCACACAGTACTGAGTCCTTGCTCTGTCATTTTCTTGCTATGTGATTTTAAATAAAACATTTTGCATTTAAATTTCCTTATTTATAAATTGAGGCCACTAAAACCCATATTAGCATATAATAAACATTTGGTATGGTTGTTTCAATTTTTCTTTTTTTTTTGAGACAGGATTTTGCTCTGTATCCTAGGCTGGAGTACAGTGGCACATTCACAGCTCACTAGAGCCTCAACATCCCAGGCTCAAGCAATCCTCCCACCTCAGCCTCCATAGTAGCTGGGATTTTTTTTTGTATTTTTGTTGCTGTTGTTGTTGTAGAGATGAGGTCACTACATGTTAATCAGGCTGGTCTCAAACTTCTGGACTCAAGTGATCCACCTGCCTCAGCTTCCCAAATTGTTGGAATTACAGGTGTGAGCCACCAGGCCTGGCCTGGTTGTTTCCATTTTTAATATTCATTTATTTGTATCAATGTTTGGCTTTTTGGCTTTCAGCCTGATTTCATCATAAACTTGCAGGCAGACCATCTTTCTCAATAAGATTATCTATTCTTCCACAGTTTCACGTGGAAGTTTTACTCCATTGTAGGGCCCCGTACTTTGCTTAGCTGCTCTCTAACTTCAGAGTAACATATCAACAGGATTGGATGAGAACTATTCTTTGGAACCAGAGGTCAAAAGGAGATACTATAAATATAGATTCTTAGCTGGTTAAACTTTGGTGCTTATTGTATCTATCCAAATGATAAATTACACTTCTGTGAGTTTAAATTTTATTTTTGTGGTTACTATTATTTTCTATTTTTCCACTAAACGGTACTGAGGATAGAGATACCATAATTTTAGAAGAAGAATGTGAGATATTCTTATAATTTATGGTATTGGCCAATCGTAGATTATAGATAGCATTATGGAGATTAATTATATTCATATAACTTTGCCTTTAGATGTTTTTAAAATATGTCTTCTAGTGAAAATGAGCTCCTGTCTACTTCTTTCAATCCCTTAATTGGGATTTTTCTACAAAAGGGCCTGATTTTGGAAGACAAACAACAAAGTATGTCTATACAAAGGCAGAGTGTTAGATAGGTCAGAGTTTTCTAGGTCAAGAAACTACTAGGTTTGTTTTAGTAATATATGTTCAGAGTATAATTAATTAAGAAACAGGCCAGGTGCGGTGGCTCACTGCTGTAATCCTAGCACTTTGGAAGGCCAAGGTGGGTGGGTCCTTTGAGCTCAGGAGTTGGCGACCTGCCTGGGCAACATGACAAAACCCTAGTCTCTACAAAATATAATAAAATTAGCCAGACATGGCAGCACTCACCTGTAGTCCCAGCTACTTGGGAGGCTGAGGCACAAGAATTGCTTAAGCTCAGGAACTGGAGGTTGCAGTGAGCCAAGATTGTGCCACTCCGCTGTAGCCTGGATAACAGAGAGACTCTGTCTCAGAAAAAAAGAAAGAAAAAAATATATGACCAAATGCCAATGCCAGAAGAGGAAAGTTACATAAAAATAAAGTTCGTGAGTCAAGTCCTCAAAGGTGATTTTATTAATTTTTGAATGTAATTTTTTAAATGGCCTACAGGCTAAAATATACCAAAAATAAATTTTACTTAACAAATATTTATTCAGTTTCATCATGCACCAGGTGGAAGAAAGGAAACATACTTCCGTTTCTTTCCATTTTCTTCATTCTTAAATGAAAGACACATGTTCCATACTTCATTCCTTTTCCAGTGCTTTTTCCATACTGTCCATCCTCTAACTACATTTACACAAAATCTGATCTCTAAGATTAGCCATGTTTTATTAAATGGTGTGGTTAATTTTCCTTAGACGTCAAAGCCCATTTTTGAGCTCTCTTTTGTACTGTTTGCGCTCTGCAATAGTTTTCAGTCACTGGGGATACAGAAGTTGAGGAAAAAGAGTTGGAAAAATTGTGGGTCCAAGATTGGTCCTTTGGTAGAAAGCTGTTCCTTTGAAAGCAATAGAGCATTTTAAAAACAGAAGCTATTTCCCATGTTATCCCAGGGTTTGAGAAAATTTATGGTTAATAATAAAAGGTCTTCTAATCAAGATTAGATCCTGAGTGATAGATAAAGTGACATAGTCACACAAAACAACCATCTTTTAATGAAAAAATGTCATTATAGCAAAAAAGAGGAAGACTTGAATGGAGAAACCTAATAAAGTCCATGGCCCCTCCACCCTTTCAATGGAAACTTGTATTTATGTATAATCCAGGGACTTTCTAAAAATATAAATACATATATCAAAAAGAGAACAAATTTAATATGCCTAAAGACATACTTAAGAAAAAGGTGAATAAATAGCATCCAAACAATGAATAAATACAAAACTCATTACAAGAATATTTCATTTGAAAGGCATACAAAAGCATCAGCCAAATATTCCAATCTGATTTAAAAACAAAACAAAACACCTTACTGGAATCATTACTAAGAAATAAGCCCTCAAAACAGGAATACAAGCTCTTATGGGTGATACGGACAGACAGGAGGAGGAGGAAATGTTTACAATTTTGAAAAAATCATTTTTTAGAAAATCAAAGCTGTTTCAGAAATTAAGTCTGATTTAAAAGTGGACAAGATGAAAAACAGACTTTGAAAAGCATAGGAAATAATTTATTTTACAAACATGCATTAATAAATGAAATAGCTTATCTATAAATATACTTATTGTTACATTGTAATAGCAAGAAATTGGAAATAATCTGAATATCCATCCATCTGGAATTGGTTAAAAAACTTACACCACATAGGAAATTCTCTGTGTAGGATATGAAACTTTCTTCAGTAAATATGTGTAACTGAAAAAGGTAAGTTCAGAACAATCTGTTAATAACTATTTGTGTTATTAAATATATTACTTTTGCATAAAATATAAAATATATTACTTTTATGTAAGAAAAAAAGAGGTAAAAACGTATATTCACATGTCCCTCACATTTGGTTAAAGAGACTACACCCACAAGCTAATAAAATGGTTATCTATGAAGGTAGGGGATGAGTTAAAAACAAGTTGATTGGGCAGGGTGAAACCAAGACTTTGCAATATATTCCTTTTTTATATTACTGTGTTTTGTGAACCATATGATGTGCTACTTACTTTTAAATTCTAAAGAAAAACAAAATATAGTTGCACAGTAAGAGAAATAAATATGACATTTACTCTGCTCTCAAATGCCATTCAGCTAATAAGGAAAATAGAAAGTAATTACAAATTATTATAATACATGGTCAAACAAAAGAACAAACTGCTCTGAGGCTTTATAAGATAGGTAGTCAATCTGTGTAAGGATTGTAGGGGTGGCAGGAAAATTTCCCTTCTGTCCTCTGTGAAGATTCACTAAAAAGACTGACAAGAGACAGATTAATAGGATGAAAGGTATACGTATGTATTCATGTGCATATTGTAATTGGCCAGTGGGTTCACCTTGCCGGCTGCCTAGACAGAGCCGATTTATCAAGACAGGGGAATTGCAATAGAGAAAGAGTAATTCGCGCAGAGCTGACTGTGCGGGAGATCCCAGGTTTATTATTACTCAAATCAGTCTCTCCGAGCATTTGGGATCAGAGTTTTTAAGGATAATTTTGTGGGTGGATGGGGTAGCCAGCAAGTTAGGAGTGCAGATTGGTTGGGTCAGAGATAAAATCATAGAGAGTCAGGCTGGGTGACGTGGCTCAAGCCTGTAAGCCCAGCATTTTGGGAGGCCGAGGCAGGCGGATCACCTGAGGTCAGGAATTTGACACCAGCCTGGCCAACATGGTGAAACCCCGTCTCTACTAAAAATACAAAAAATATTAGCCAGGAGTGGTGGCTCATACCTATAATCCCAGTTACTCGGAAGGCTGAGATAGAAGAATTGGCTGAACCCGGGAGGTGGAAGTTCAGTGAACGGAGATGGCGCCACTGCACTCCAGCCTGGCAACAGAGTGAGAGTCTGTCTCAAAAAAAATAAATAAAAAAAAATAAAAAATCATGGGGAGTCAAAGCTGTCTTGCACTGAGTCAGTTCCTGGTTGGGGCCACAGATCAAATGAGCCAGTTTATCAATCTGGGTGGAGCCAGGGGATCCATCAAGTACAGGGTCTGCAAAATATCTCAAGCACCAATCTTAGGCTTTAGGATAGTGATGTTATCCCCAGGAACAATTTTGGCGGGGTGTCAGAATCTTGTAGCCTCCAGCTGCATGACTCCTAAACCATTATTTCTAATCTTTTGGCTTATTGGTTAGTCCCACAAAGGCAGTCTAGTCCCCAGGTAAGAAGGGGGTTTGTTTTGGAAAAGGGCTGTTACTGTCTTTGTTTTGAACTGTCAACTAATGAACAGGGACAGCTTGAAGGTTAGAAACAAGATAGAGTTGGTTAGGTCAGATTTCTTTCACTGTCCGAGTTACAATTATGCAGTGTCAGTTTCAGTATGAATACGGAGTCTCACAAATATGAGTCTCTCTATATGTAATATAAATATTAAGAAGTGCCAGATGGTTGAGGCTTAAACCTCTTCTTTATAGAGGAGAGGAAAGTTTTTTTGAGGGGGGATGGGTATGGGTAATTATAAGATGTAGTAAATGACTTTCAGGAGAAATGAATATACCCCAAGAGCAATGGCCTGGGACAAAATTCCTCTGAGCGCTGGGGGAGGTAGAAAATAAGTGAGGGACAGAACTTCCCTGTGAACAAAGATTGTCTCATTATGCAAGTAAAGCCTCCCAGGTAATCTCTCAGAGTTGCCCTCGGAACAACAGATGGAAAGTCTGTCTGTGGGTGTTGATAAACTTTTAGTCTCTTCATTAGTGGTTAATCTTTCCTGATTGTTTGATGAGATTCCTAGGGAAGGGACCTTAAGACAATTGCATTTCTTTTGGAATAAAATTTTTCAGTCAGATAAGAAAATTCCAGAAGGAGGCCCTCTGTGCTGGAGGGAGTGGTGTGGGGTGGTGAAGGAGAAGAAACAAGAGATTTGAAAGTCTTTGATTTTGAGAAAGCTTTCAAACCTTCCTATTTTAGTTTAAAGTGTTCAGCATGCCAAAGTATCATAATATATCATTTTCTGAACCCCAACAGGATTTTAAAAATATTCTTAAGGGAAAATGAGCATTTGAGAAGGACCAACTTTGTGGCAATAAAACCTGTGTTGGTTTTGTGCAGAAGAGCCTCATTCTTAGTTTAATGCTTCATTGTTGCTAGCTTAAAATTCTAAATAATATTTGAACAAAGGTTCACATTTGTTTTTGCACAGGGCCCCACAATTTGTCCTGCATTAGAGATAAAATTTGAAGCGGACATTTCCTCATTGTGTGATCCCTAACCATAAGGTTTCTGAGAAGCTCCCAGGCTGATGGTGTAAAGGGGAAGTAAGAGGATGAAAAGTATGATTCATATTGCTTAGTTATTCTGTTATGATTTCCAGTTTGATATTTGATTGCTATTTCAATATCACCCTTACTCAATCCAATTAATACTTACATAATATTATACAATAAATGGCTATCATGAACCTACTAAGGGAAATTGTTAATCTAAAAATGAAGATTAAAAAGCAGCGACTCTAGAATTTGTATTTAGGTGGTATATATTGGCAACAATAAAATTGAAGAGTATGGCCTGCTGGATTTCTTCAAAAGTTATATTTGCCTAGTGACCAAGAAGGTCTTTGAGTTTTCTTCAACTTCAGGAAACTTCAGATAGGTCTCTTCATGCCTCTAGGCCCCTAACTTCCTTTTACTTAGAGCATCTCCTAGAAAAAGCATGTAATTGCAAATTCTTTATCTGCCCCTTCAGAAGTAAATCTATAAATAGCCTCTGGCCAGATAAACCACCAGGAATGTCTTTCTCAAGAACCTGGGAATCAACCCATTAAATGCAAACATTCAGGAAGACATTGTCTTTCTCACTTTCTGTGGAAGGATAAGAGCCTGATTTCAGTGAAGTATCTTCCTCCAAGTTATAAAACTATTTCCTTTCATGAAGATGTAAGAAAGTTTACTTTTACTTTAAGTAAAGCCAATCAGCTAACACAGAGCCTGTAATCCCCATCCTATCTCTTGAAAAACTCTCCAGCATTTTGTTTTAGTGCAGTTGAATTCAGAAGTTCTGGCCTCTATCTCTTATCATAACATTCTTGAATAAAATCTTCTTTGTTTTTCTAACCTTGTGGAGGGCAGTTTTTACTTTGATAAAACATTTTAGAAGTGTTGAGAAAATGTCTGTTGTTCATGTCAAAAGTAAGGTGCTGATAAAGATTATAATTTTGTAGAGGAGAAGTAGAACTTGGACGAAAATTTGATCTGTACCTAAAAAATCATGTCTTTATAAAGACATTTCAATGAAATGCAATTTTTAATAAATTTAATATCCTGATAATCAAGCAAACATTTTATTAGTAATATTATCTAACACATCTGTCACATTTTTGATTCAAACTGGATCGAAAGTAAAATGAAATAAGATTAGAAACATGTCCCAGCCTTTGTTTAGATGGTCCCTTTCCCGGTCCTTGTAGTCTTAAGGTAGATCAGTGAGTTTTGTTTCCTGGCCAGCTCTATGCCCACCAATGCCAGGCGGTGATTTAGCTTTTCTTTTTGTGCTTGATGTGATGCCATATTTTTAGTAAGATCCTCTACATCTCAGATGTGATTTTTCAAGCATTTGTTTTTTTGTGCAGTGCTTTTGCAGCCCCTGTCCCCCTCCCCGACTATTTTCAAATGCTGGGTATTGTGCTCACTGTTCCAAAGAAATGGACCTCATATTTCAACATCTCATCTAATAGGATTTTGTTTCTGCTCTGATGAAATGTGGCTTAGATATATTTATTTGCTGTATTCTTCTACTTGCTAGCAAAGTGCATACCAAGTGAATGCATTCTTTGTGTATTGAAAAGTGTTTACAAGGAAATGAGAGGGGCTTTGTATGCAAATGAAATATTTGGCACCAAGTTCCACCTAGTTAAACACCTAAATATGCCCCCTGCAGAAAATTAGGTGCTGAATTGTGCACCAGTGTTCTTAAAGGCATTAATTAGACTTTTAATTTTATCATGTGGGAAATGCACTCTAGTCAAGAAACACCTGGTAAAGACAAATGCGAAAGAAAACAATCAAATTAGCTTGTCTTGATAAACAGCACTGAAATATTAAACAAAACATATTGTGATTAAACAAACAGGGAGCTGCAGACATAGAGGAAAAAGAAAGAAAACTCATATAAAGGCTTCTAACTTCAAGTAAGAGAAATTCCAAAGTGAATTACGTTTTTAAAAATAAATATTCCCAGAAAGAAATAGAGAGGCCCACTTTACTGGGGCAAAAATCTTCACGGACTAATATAAAAAATATTAATAGCTGGAATTGAATGGATTTTTGTGTCTTCTCCAAAGGGTTTTTTTTTTTCTTATTTACACAATACTAGTACAAGCATATCTTGAAGATACCACAGGTTTAGTTTAAGACCACTGCAATTAGGCAAATATCACAATAAAGTGAGTTATGTAATTTTTGGTTTGTCAGTCCATAAAAGTTATATTTAAACTACACTGTAGTCTATAAAGTGCCATGGCATGTGACAAAAAAATAATAGTATATACCTTAATTTAAAATGTCTTTATTACTAAAAAGTGCCAATGATAATCTGAGTCCTCACCAAGTCATATTCTCTTTACTGGTAGAGGGCTTTGCTTCTGTGTTTAGGGCTGCTGACTGATCCAGTTGGTGGTTGCTGGTGGTTGGGTGCTGTGACAATTTCTTAGTAAAAGTCAACAGTGAGATTTTCTCTATTGATTGACTCTTCCTTTCACAGAAAATTTCTTGGTAGCGTGTGATACACTTTTATGGCATTTTACCCACAGAAGAATGTCTTTCAAATTTGAAGTCAATCTTTTTCAACCCTGCCTCTGATTTATCAAATAAGCCTGTGTAATATTCTGAATCCTTTGGTGTCATTTCAACAATTTTTACAGCATATTTACCAGGAAGATTATATTTCAAGGAACTGCTTATTATTTTTTGTTTTTAAATGTTTTTCAAGACAGAGTCTCACTCTGTTGCCCAGGTTGGAGTGCAGTGGCATGATCTCAGCTCGCTGCAACCTCTGCCTCTCAAATTCAAGCAATTCTCCTGCCTCGACCTCCCAAGTAGCTGGGATTACAGGTGCCTGCCACCATGACTGGCTAGTTTTTGTATTTTTAGTAGAGACATGGTTTCACCATGTTGGCCAGGCTGGTCTGGAACTCCTGACCTCATGATCCACCTGCCTCAGCCTTCCAAAGTCCTGGCAGAACCAGTTATTTTTCTCATTCATAATAACACAACTCCTCATTCATTTATTTGATTATGAGATTGCAACAGTTCAGTCACATCTATAGGATCCATTCTAGAGTTTATTTTTATTTTTATTTTTTTACGGTTTCTACCACATCTGTAGTTAATTGCTCCACTGAAGTCTAGAACCCCTCCAAGTCATCCATGAATGTTGGAATCAACTTCTTCACAACTTCTGGTTGATATTTTGACCTTCTCCCATTAATCATGAATGTTTTTAACAACACTTAGAATAGGAAATGTTTTCCAGAAGCCTGTCAATTGACTTTGTTCAGATCTAGCTGAGAAATCACTATTTATGGCACCTATAACCTTATGAAAAATATTTCTTAAATAATGAGACCTGAAAGTCAAAATTACTCTTTGGTCTATGGGCTGCAGAATGGATATTGTCTTAATGGACATGAAAACAATATTAATCTCTTTGTTCATCTCCATCAGAGCTTTTGGGTGACTAGGTGCATTGTCAATGAGCAGTGATATTTAGAAAGGAACCTTCACTTTCGAGCACTAGGTCTTCAGTGCATTTAAAATATTCAGTAAACCAAGCAGTAAACATATGTACTGTCATGTAGTCTTCATTGTGCCATTTACAGAACACCCACAGGGCATATTAAGCATAATTCTTAAGAGATCTAGGATTTTTAAAATGGTAAATGAGCATTGGTTTCAACTTAAAGTCACCAGCTGTATTAGCCCCAAAGAAGGGGGTTACACTGTCCTTTGAAGCCTTGAAGCTAGGCATTGACTTATCCTCTCTAACTAGAAAAGTCCTAGATGCCATCTTCTTCCAATATAAGGCTGTTCGTCTACACTGAAAATTAGTTGTTTAGCATAACAACCTTCATCAGTGATTTTAGCTAAATCTTCTGGATAACTTTCTGCAGCTTCCACATTAGCACTTGCTGATTCACCTTGCACTTTAGTGTATGGGGGTGGCTTCTTTCTATAAACTATGAATCAACCTTTGCTAGCTTCCAGCTTTTTCTCTGCATCTTTCTTACCCCTCTCAAACTTCATAGAATTAAACAGAGTTTAGGGCCTTACTTTTGGTTAGTATTTGGTTTAAGAAAATATTGTGACTGAATTGATCTTCTGTTCAGACCACTAAAAATTTCCTTCATGTCAGCAAAATGGCTTTTTTTGCTTTCTTATTATCCATATGTTCATCATAACAGCACTTTTATTTTCTTTCAAAAACTCTTTCCATTCACAAGTTGGCTAACTGATTGGCAGAAGAGGCCCAATTTTCAGCCTTTTTTGTCTTTCAACAAGCCTTCCTTATTAAGAGTAATCATTTTTAGATTTTGATTTAAAGTGAGAGATGTGAAATATTTTCTTTTACTGGAATTCTTAGAGGATATCTTAGCATTAGTATTTGGCCTGATTTCGATATTGTTGTCTCAGGGAATAGGGTGACCCTGTAGAGGAAAAGAGTTGGGTAATGGCTGGTTGGTGGAACAGCCAGAACACATATGACATTAATTGATTATGTTTATCGTGTTATATGGACACACTTCATGACTCCCTAAAACAATTACAATTACAATAGTAACATTAAAGATAATTAATCACAGATCACCATAACAAATACCAAAAAGAAAAAAGAGAGAGAGAGAGAGAGAACAAATAAGAGTAGAAAACTAACCATGCCTCATCTCGGCAAATAGGAGTTGCAAACCTAAGTAAGTGAAATACTCAAGATATTAAGCTATTAATAGGGGAACCTATATAATTTATAGTTTTTTATTACTGTGTCATTTTTTTTTTTTGGTAAAAAAATGATATCTTGGACAGGATAGGAACACATTTTCTTAAATGTTCAGAAAGTGATATGGTTTGAATCTGTGTCCCCACCCAAATCTGATGTTGAATTGTAATTCCCAGTGTTGGGGGTAGGGCCTCGTGGGGGTGATTAGATCACAGGGATGGTTTCTCATGAATGGTTTAGTACCATCTCCTTGGTCTGTCTTCCTGATAGTGAATGAGTTCTCATGAGATCTGGTTATTTAAATGCATGTGGTACATTTAACTGAAGTCCATACCAATTTCAGATTTCCTTGGATTTTTCTTAATGTCCTTTGTTGTTTCATGATTCCAACAAGAATACTACATTTAACTACATTAAATGTATTCATTATTTCTTCTTAGGAGAACCATTGGCTGTAACCGTTTCATTGCTTTTGATGACCTTGCATTTCAGAGTAGTGTTGGCCAGGTATTTTGTAGCATGTCCTTTAATTGGAATTTGTCTCATGTTTTTCTTATAATTAAACTAGATTGTATTTTGGGGGAAGAAGATAACAAAGTGTGATTTATGTCACATAAACTCAAGGATACATATCATCAACATGACATTATGGTTGATGTTAACTTTTATCATGTGACTGAAGAAGTACAGATCAGATTTCTTCTACAATATACTTTTTTCATACCCATTTCCATACTGTATTCTTTGGAAGGAAGTCACTATGCAGTTAAGAAGTAGGGATTTATGTCCCACCTGCTTGAGGGATGTGGTAGGCACAATAAAGATTCCCATAGAGTGTAATTGCATTTGTTAATTCCCAAAATCTCTAAAGATGTCACTTAACATTACAAGAGAAATTAAAGTTCAAATGGAATTATGATTGTTAATCAGCTTACCTCAAAATAGGGAGGGTATCTTCAATTATTCAGCTGGGCTCAATTTATTACGAGGGCCTTTAAAAGTGAAGGAGAATCGGGAAAAACAAATGTGACTATGGAAGAACAGGCATTGAGATGTGATGTTGCATGATGCAGAAAGGGGCCAGGAGCAAAGATAATGTAGGCAGCTTCTAGAATCTGACAAAAGCCTAGAAAAGAACTCACTGCTAAAAATCCCCCAAAGAAATGTAGCCCTGTCTCCATCTGGATTTTCCCTAGTGATACCTGTGTTGATCTTCCAACCTGCAGAACTGTAAAAGTGCTGGAGTACCTAAATAAATTAAATTATTTTGCAAGCAAGAATTGTCTTTTCTCCTTCATGTATAATATTTATCCATTTTGTCACTTATATTGGTATAGACTTGTAACTATTTATTTCGTATTTTAGGTTATAATTTAACAGTATTTAATTTATTTGGCAGGTTGTTCCAACTATGATCATTAGGAACTCTTTCAGTTGGCTCCTGTGTCCCTTTGACATACCCCCATTAGTATATGTGTCTATGTGTTTAGCACGTTCTTACTTCATACATTACAAGATCCTGTGGGCTCATCATGTATATTTCTTGCCTGAGTGATAGAATCAGTTATCAGCCATTTCTACAAGGAACCCTAGTTTCTTCTGTTGTACAGTAGTATTAGAAATAAATATCTGAGAGGCAGATAGACTTGTTGCTTCTGGAGAGTCCTTGCTGCTATAGCTTCCTCACCTAACAAAGCAAAGATAAATATGTGTGTATATTAACTCGTATATGTACATATATTAATATCTATAAATACGTCTCTATGTAGAATTTATATCTATATTAAGGTAAACATGAGTTTGTACTGATGTCTTCAACTTAAATATATTTATACATTGATCTTTTTAACCAGCTCCCCTTTAGTTGCAACCTCCCACTCCTACAGTGAGAAGGGTCTCTTACTATCCACCATCTAATTAATTGTTCCATTCCAGTATACACATATAGAGATAGCCGAATTGTAAACCTATGCTCTTATGAAAAATAAATTTACCAACTAACTCACAGTGCTTATGTGAAGTTTCTTTTGCCTTGGGTGTTAAGAAATTTCTTCATTTCCAAAGTTAACTTAGTGCAGCACCATTTTTTCCTTACTCAGTTTAGTGTAGTAATTTCAGAAATTTGTTAACTGAATACTTTTTGGGTTCCATATTATATTTGCATCAAAGATAGCACAGAAAAATATATGGTATATACCTTTTTAAAAAGGCATTCATTTTTTATCTAAAATAAAAAGTTAACTAGTTGTCATGTCTTTACTCTGCCATTACTATCCCTTCTGTTTTGTGAATACTTCATGAGCATCGATCATCCCTTTGATTTAATTGCTATCCTGTAAATTTACTCTAAGCCCTAATAATATCAAAACATGATTATATATAGATATATAATATTGTATATATACATATATAATATAATACACATACTGGCTTAATACATTAATAATTTCTGACTCAAGGAGGGAAATTTCCTTTATGTGGTTCTCAGGGTCCTGCAGAATTAGACTTTTTAAAAAACAAAGAAACAAAAAAAAAATACAAATAACAAGTTCAACAGCAATTTACTTATATTTAAATATAAGATAATTAATAGAAAAATTAGAGAACTGCTTCCTTGACTAAGCAGTTTGCAAAGATGTAATATTTGATTGTAAAAATACCCCAAAAACATGTAATAATTAACATCCCTAGGTGAAGATTAAAATCAGCATAGGTTGCTAAAATTAAAATCATCAAGAAACACAAGTAAGCTTTCAAAGGCTAAGTTGATCAGTGGAAATATTTTTTCATTAAAGAAGAAAAAAAGGATAATAAAGTTCCAAAATTGTTTTTAAGCACATTATTTCAAAACGTTTTGAAATTAGGTGATTAGAACATAAACCCTTATGAAAGAAAGGACAGTGAGTCAAGCCAGAATAGAGAAGAGTATTATTATTTTAAATAGTTTTTAAAGTGACATACTCAAATTAGCAGTTTCTGTTAGCTGTTAGTTGTTGTTCTTTTTTTTTTTTTTTTTTTTAAGAAATTGCTGTGGCATAGCTTTTTAGGTATTACTTTTGATAATTCTATGAGGATGGTTAAGGTTTCTAAAATTGAATGTAGGCAAATAGAAAACACAGTCATGTTCACTGAGTTTGGTAACCAAAAACTAAGTTCAGTTAATCAATGGATATACTTGAGCTGCAAAGCTCTAAGCAAAAGGCATCATAATTATATGTGTGAAAATAGGAAAATGCAAGTTAATTGAGTTGCTATGTTGAAATGAAGTCAGGAGGTAAGATGATGAGGAAACATCAAAATTAATCTTGATTAGAGTTTAATGTTGGTTAGGTAAAGAGATGGATGCTGTGTTTGAAGCTAAATGAAAAACCACTAACGTGGCATGGGTATTGAAAAGTTTTACCTAACTGTATACCTTCATTCTTTCCAATACGTATTTACTGAAAGGGGTTTATTTACTTTTTGTTGTTTTGAAATTATTCTCTATTGTTTTATATAATGCCTAAAAATAATCTAATTGAGCAATTATACCCAAAACTTTGAAAATGTTCTATTTAAAATAATTTCTTCAATATTTCCTTTACTTTTCTTGCCTGTAAAATTCCAATATCATGCTGACAACTGCTCATATACCTCTCCAAGATGGAAGGCTGAGACAAATTATTATTTAATGGCAGTATAACAGTGCTTTAGCTTTTCTCTTTGACTTCATTAACTGTGGTGAGTCAGTAAACATTTTTTTAAATCACTGCTTTTTTTTTGTTTGAGACACATTATGTATTCCTGATTTCTGTTAATAAAATGCAAGTGAAGGCAGCTAGAAAATAATAGAGTGACACTGTTGGAAAATGTTTACTTTTAGACATTAATGCCACTCTCTATATTTCTAAACTAATCACATTCCTTAAATGCACTGGAGGCATTAAGCAAATTTTAAAGATGTATTTGAATGTTACTGTTATGGGTTGAATTGTGTTCCCCCAAATATTCATATATATTGAAATTCTATGCCTTAATGCTTCAGAATGTAACCTTTGCTTTGATTATAAAAATGTAATATTTTATTGTGAAAATACCCCAAAAAGATGTAATAATTAATGTCCCCAGATTAAAAACAGCATAGGTTACCAAAATTAAATTTGGAAATAGAGTTGTTGCAGATGTAATTAGTCAAGTAACTATTAGGTGATGCTAGAGAAGGGTGGCCTCTAATCAAATGGCAGTCACATGATATCCTTATGAAAGGTAACTTAAGACTCTAATTTACTAAATTCAAAACTAAAACAAATTAAAAGCTACTATTTGTCCACTACTAAGAAAATTTGTTATTTTTACCACCAACATCCTACTATACACATCTCTTTTAATTCTGACTTTCTTCTAGTGGATGCATATAAGATGAGTTGGCTATGTGTCTGGATTCAGAGGTGGACTGGTATTTCAGATGTAGTCAATCATAGCATGGTGTTTCGGTGATTTGTACATCAACAAGCATAGGATCCAAACAGAGCCAACTGAAATGGCCTAAGAGGTTTGCAGAGACTGTTAGAGAACATGTACTTTGTTAGCTTGTTTGTTGGTTTTCATCAAGATGGTAAATGAGACTGCTGTTACCATGAAACGGATTTTAGCCACCACATTTATCCTAGGTATAAAGTCAATGAAGTGAAATTTAGAACAAAGAAATCATGGGATCCCAAGTTCTGATGATCTCATTTGAGACTCTGAATTGAGTCATGCCTGGAAAATTTTTGTTATGAGTTGATTAATTTATTTTGTTACTATATGCAAGCTTGAATGGATTTTAAAATTTGCAAGGAAATGAAAAGACTTACTTTATGCCTCTATATATCTTGCAAATTTTTATTTGAATAATAACCAACTCTTTAGAAAGATAAATGAGACAGAAATATCTCTGTCAAAACTGAACCAAAAGAAATGAAAAAGGAGGGAGGAAGGGACAGTGGGAGAGAAAGAAAAAAGAGAGTTAAAGTGTGATTATACAAATAAAATAGGGAATGCTAAATTCTCTCTGAAATTTTATTTTGTTTTTCTTCATCAATATCCCAAATTCAGATGAGTTAGGGAGTTAGGTAGTTTTCACTTGTTTGCAATTTTTGGTTTCAGATTGATTTTACATTGATTTTTGATAAAAAAATAAGTTAAAGCTTTTCATCTTTTTCATTGGATAAAACAATTTTAAACATATATATCATTATTGCTTGCATCACAATTTGAATTATTAACTTTCGAAACAGGATTATATTTTACAATTTTATTCTTTATTTGGTATTTTTGTCTTTAGTATTGGGAAGGTGGTTTGTATTTTCTTTCTTTTTTTTTTTTTTTTTTTGCTTTTTTTATGTTTTGTTTTCCTAAATGTAGCTACAATTTTTCAATCATAGAATTGTATTAATCTGAGTGCTCCAAAGAAACAGACCTGAGAGAGTGAGACAGAGTAAAAATGAGAGAGAAAGAGAAAAAGCAAGCAAGAGAAAAGTAAGCAAGAGAAAAAGAAAGAAAAGGAAAGAAAGAAAAAAAAGAAAGAAAGAAAAGAAAGAAAGAGATTGATTGATTCATAAGGAATTGGCTTACATGATTATGAAGGTTGAGAGGTCTCATTTAGCAAGCTGGAGACCCAGGAGAAATGATGGTACGATTCTAGTCAGAGTCGAGACTGAAAGCGGAAGACCAATGTCCCAGCTCAAAGACAGGCAGAGTGAGAGGAATTTCTTACATTACCTTTTTATTCTAGTCAGGACTTCAATAAATGGGGTGATGCCCACCCACATTGAAGAGGTCAATCTTCTTTCCTCACTTTACTCATTCAAATGTTAATCTCATCCCAGAACATTCTCACAGACCACCCTAGAACAATGTTTAACCAAATATCTAGGTATATCAAGTTCACCCACATTAATACATAAAAGCATGGATTTGCCTCCCAGCACAATTTCAATATAGCCCTTGTGATGTATATTTTTGGAGTTCAGTCCATTTTTGGAACCAGTAAATTTTCTGTACAAATATAATGTCATGGTTGGGGTTGAGATGGTGCAAAATATCCCACAATTGGTCTTTCAAGGGCAAGTGCTGAGACATATCTCATTGCAACTTATTTGCTCCATAACTCAGTTTGTAGTATTATTTACCTAATTCTAATTAGAACCTGTTTTCTTTTTTAATTAATGTATAAGTAAAAGCAGGAGCCATCAAATTTTAATAGTTGTTCTCAGACTTGCCTGTACATAGAAACTGCATTGGAGTGGCTTTTAAAAACTATGTATGCTTGGGCTGCATCTGTAAGATGCTAGTTTAAATGGTCTGGGCTAAGTCCTGGGCATTGGTACTTTAAGCACTCAGAATGATTCAACATGCTTCCAAGTTTGAGAATCATTATTAGGTAGAAGCTTATGCAATGAGTGAATATCAAGGGCCTTCTAACAACTTTCCTTTTTGTGTATTTTAATACTCTCCTTTAATTGCCATTAAATTAACAATTGGGAAGTTAAATCAGGTAAAAGGTACTTATGTCTATATAAATTTTCTTTCGTATTTTATGAAGCTACATAGAGACACACTTAAAACGTATAGGAAGTTATAATTTAGGGACACCTAAGGATTGATATACTCAGAGAGTTTCTCACCCTTTATCCTGCTCATGGCCTGCACTGTCTACATTCTTTCTAACCTTGCATATCAGCACAATGTTCCTCAGCAGGGATGCTAGTGTATGTGTTTGGACACTTTTCTGTTGTGAAGGATCTTACCACAATTGCAGGGTGTGTGTTATCCATGGTTCCCTTGCCCCCCAACAAGTCATCACAAATGTTCAAGAATTTGAGGCTTGTGAAAGACCTTTGTATAACAACAAATATATAATGTGGAATGAGAATATTGTCATTACCAGTTATGAAAATGAGGTAGTAGAAAAATGGTTCAAATGTGTAGGGCAATCTTCACATATATTAAATTCAACAGAAATGGAGTAAACCTGATTTCAATATTATTTCACAATTTTCTGCACTGTAAAATTACCAGAATTGCCCAGGCATGGTGGCTCACACCTGTAATCCTAGCACTTTGGGAGGCTGAGGCTGGTGGATCACAAGGTCAGGGGTTCGAGACTAGCCTGCCAACATAATGAAACCCCATTTCTACTAAAAATACAAAAATTAGCCAGATGTGGTGGTGCACACTTGTAATCTCAGCTACTCAGGAGGCTGAGGTAGGAGAATTGCTTGAACCCTGAAGGCGGAGGTTGCAGTGAACTGAGATCGCACCACTGCACTCCAGCCTAGGCAACAAAGCAAGACTCTGTCTCAGGGAAAAAAAAATTACCAGAATTCTTTCTTCACCAAAAATCTTAATGTTCATATTTTATTTCCTAATCTTTTTGTTTTCACTTTTTACCTTTAAAACCAAATCAGTCTTTTGAAATGGAAAGAAATATTAATATATGATTATCTTTTGTAAAATAATATATTTACAGTACTATAAATTTTTGTAGATTTCTGAATTGTAAACTTAGAAAAAATTAATAAGATTACATATCATGTCAATAGAAATGTACTGTATTAAATAGCAGAGTTTTGGGCCGGGTGCGGTGGCTCATGCCTGTAATCCCAGCACTTTGGGAGACCGAGGTGGGTGGATCATGAGGTCAAGAGATTGAGACCATGGTGAAACCCCGTCTCTACTAAAAAATACAAAAATTAGCTGGGCATGGTGGTGCGTGCCCATGGTCCCAGCTACTTGGGAGGCTGAGGCAGGAGAATTGCTTGAATCCAGGAGGCGGAGGTTGCAGTGAGCCAAGATCACGCCACTGTACTCCAGCCTGGCTCCTGGTGACAAAGCAAGACTCCGTCTCCAAAAAAAGAAAAAAAAAATAGAGATGTCTTAAGCATTATTTATTTCTGCTACAATAATAATAGCAAGAATAAGAGTTTTATTTGATCATATTCTGGACTATTTAAATTATCAGTGCAGAACAAACCATCCCAAAACATACTGGCTTAATGTAACAACTGTTTTATTATCTCTCATGATTCTTGGGCTGACCGGATCAAGCTGGTTGGTTCTTTTGTTCCATAAGTTATCAGCTGGGACTGTAGTAATATGGTAGCTCAAAGACTAACTGGCAAGGCTGGTAGTTGGTGCCGGCTAGCAGGCAGGCCTGCATGTGACTGTATTACGTAGCTTGAACTTCTCAAAACAGGAGGATTGGGTTCCAAGAGACAGTGTCCCAAGTGTATGCATTCAAAGACAGAAAAAGGAAAAGTCACTAGTCTTCTTAAAGGCTAGACCCAGAACAGGCACATTATCATTTGGAACATAGTCTATTGGTTCAGAAGGCACAGTTCATCTGAAGATAACAGAAGAAAAGTGAACTCCAACTCTGTGAGGGAAGAGTGACCAAGAATTTGAAACAATTAATTCATTACAGTTCTTTCTGATTACAGACAAATTGCAATAGCCCCACGTTCCAAATACTCCAGCCTCAAACAAAGCTTCATCCCATTACAGAATCAAGATCATAGTTCAACACCTCACCATTTAAATTATATCCAGGTATGGATTAAATTCATGAGATATGGCTTTTCTACATCTGAAGATGTGACAACTAAAGAGACAAGGCATATATCCTTTCATGTACCCTATACACAGAGGTGAAATAGGGACAAGAGAAACACAGAGGATGTGTTCATTCAAGAAGGGGGAAAGTGAGAGTAAGAGTTCAGTTGCTGGTTCACAGAAATTCTGAAATACCGCCAGACCCATGTTGCCATCTCCTTGATGATGTCTTAAGCCACCAACCTGAGGGTTGTTCTCCATGGGTCCTTATATTGATTTCTGGCCTCTTGCCTTTGCCCTATGAGTCATCCTTCTTTTCCCATATGAAATGTTCAGGTTTACAACAAAGTCACTTCCAGATCCATCTTCCCGCCAATAGAAATTTTGCTAACCCAAAAGCCTTCTAAGATTTTAAATTTTTGTCACTCAGTTCAACTTGATGGGTTTCTTATGCATCAAAGCACTATCAATTTCTTTTTTTCCTTTTTTTAAAAATTTTTTTTATTGAGACGAAGTCTGGCTCTGTTGCCAGGCTGGAGTGCAGTGGCACAATGTCAGCTCACTGCAACCTCCACCTCCTGGGTTCAAGCGATTCTTCTACCTCAGCCTCCCGAGTAGCTGGGACTACAGGCGCTCGCCACCACTAATTTTTTTTTTTGTATTTTTAGTAGAGATGGGGTTTCACCATGTTGGCCAGGATGGTCTCGATCTCTTGACCTTGTGATCCGCCCGCCTCGACCTCCCAAAGTCCTGGGATTACAGACGTGAGCCACCGCGCCCGGCCTCAATTTCTTTAAATAAAAATCTCATCCAAACAGCTACTGGGTTGGTGCATAAATAACTGTGGTTTTGCCATTAAAAGTAATGGACTGCTAACTCAATAACTCTGTGTGTGAAGACACAGAGATACCCAAAGAAATGCCATATGAAGGCAAAAGATTGGAGTGATGCATCTAGAAGCCAAGGGACACGATTGTCAGCAAACCACAAGAAGCTAGGAAGGGCTCCTCTACAGGTTTCAAAGTGAACAAAGTCCTGCTAACACCTTGATTTCAAACTTCTAATCTCAAGAACAGTGAGACAACAGATTTCTGTTTATAGTACTTTGTAATAACATACCTAAGAAACTAATACATATGTCAATATATTAAGTGTGGTTTTCTGAATCTTCTAGTCTTGTCCCTTGAGATATTTGCTATCTCCCCATAAATAACACACTGGTTTAGGAAGGATAGCTGTATAATATTTTTACCTACATTTGGGTAAGTTTTCCAGCCACTTTTTTCTTCAAGAGAGAGTTATGGGCTGGGCACGGTGGCTCATGCCTGTAATACTAACACATTGGGAGGCAGGCAGATAACTTGAGGTCAGAGTTCAAGACTAGCCTGGCCAACATGGTGAAACTCTGTCTCTACTAAAAATACAAAAATTAGCAGGGCATGTTGGCACGTGCTTGTAATCCCAGCTACTCAGGAGGCTGAGGAAAGAAAATAGCTTGAAACCAGGAGATGGGGAGATTGAAGTGAGCCGAGATCACACCACTGCACTCCAGCCTTGGTGATAGAGGGAGACTTCATCTCAAGAAAAAAAAAAAAAAAGATCATGGCTATTCCTAGTCCCTGAATTTTATGTAAACTTTAGTATCAGCTTGTCAAAGCCACACAAATAAACTTATTGATATTTTGATTTAAATTGAATTGGCTCCATAGAAAATTTGGGTGAGAATCAATAGCTACATAATTATAAGTTTTCCATACTAAGAAAATAAATTATACTCTCTGTAATCTGTAGCTTCTCTAAGGTTTCTCTATATTAGAAATTGTTTTTCTCAGATGCAACTTTTGTTAAATTTATTTCTGTGTACTTTAGAAAGGTGATGGCTAATTTTAATAATACTTTTCTATTTTTTATTATTGACTTGTTTTGATTATAACAATATAGTTGCTTTTTATATTTTGATCTCATTTCTTGAAAAATTGCTATTGTATATTTTAAGCTAAAATTTTTTCTGCTGATACATATTGGATTTTCTGTAACACAGTTATATTAGCTGTAAATAATGACAGCTTATTTTTTCCTAATCTACTTTTTCCTTCTTTTTCTTTTCTTAATGGCCAGGCTATAACATCCTTTACATTGTTTAATAAATGTGATATGGATCAGCAACTTTTATTTATGTCAAAGAGAAAGTTTTCAATGTATCTACATATAAAAAGCAATTTGTTTAAGGATTTTGAAGATACTCTTTTTCAGTTTAAGTGAATTTCCTATCCCTAGTTTGTTAGTTTTATTGTAAATAAATGAGGCAATTTTGTTTTGCACTTTCAAAATGATTTCATTTTTTTCCCAAATTTTTATTCTTAAAGTTGTAAAAGTAGCATGTTACTCTTTCCTGAAGATGCTTTAAACTAATAGTTTTCAAATATTGTAAGCTTAATTATTTTATATCCTTTACATTATTATGATCATTTCAATATCTGAAGTCTTATGGGATATATTTATACCAGCTTTTTTGTTTGTTTGTTTTCTTTGTTTCTCATTCTCAGTTTTTCTTTTGTGTTTAGTCGTTTCTGACTGTGAACTAACACTTTCTCTTGAAGAATAATTTATAGTCCTGAGTTATTTGAGACCTAAAATGAAGGTGTATCCTCTGGAAATAGTTTGCATTTGCTTCTTTGTGGCAGCTGGATACATTCCTCGTCTAGAAACACTCTCAACTTAAAAAAGAAATGGCTTACAAGTTTGTTTTTGTTTTTGTTTTGGTACCACCTACAAAATGTTAACTGGGGATTTCTGTGACTCGTTTTTGTCAATAAAATGTAAGCAAACGTGACATATTATTTTTGAGCAAAAGCTTTTAGAACAAGATCATATTTTCCCATTTCTTTTCCTGTTACAATAACCAGCAATGTTTTATACTGACCCTGCTTCATTAGCTGGGTTCCAGTGGAGAAAAACCTGCACTCGGCAACACTGGGTCTAAAATATCCGTGTAGTATGAGTAAGGGATACACATCTGTTGATGTGAGCCACAGGAGGTTTGAATTTATTTGGTACTAGCTCATAATCTAGCCTATTTTGGCTGCTATAGGCAGTGACTAAGGTCAGTAGGGAGGTACATTGGAATGAGTGTTGTTACTCTCTGTGATGAGAGCTAACAATTTCTTGCTATGATTCAGAATGTTTTTTGCCGAATTATGGTTGTTTGTGAAAAGATTGCTTTTCAATTCATGATGTTATATCATGTAAGGGGCTTCCAGGGTATGATTCAGGGAGTGTAGGAGACCTGTAATGGTGCTCGCAGGCAGGCTACAATGACTTTTACAGCTTGGAGAGATGTTTACCAAGGTTTGGCTCAAAAAGTCTTCTGTAACTTCTCCTTGCATGATTTAAGGCAGAGGAATAAAGCACAGAAAAAGTTAATTATTTTGCTATGAAATAAAATGACATACATAATCCCGTTTTCTAACTTTTCACCTGTCTCCCTAAATCTGATAATCATCCATGAAGAATAATGCTTAAACTGTAAAACATTAATTTTTTCTCATGTAAGTATCCCATTTCCTAACATAATGCTCTTTAAATCCCCTACTTAAATGCAAGTCTTTGAAAAACAGTGTCACAAACATAAGCATAAAACATACACATAAACATATTTTATACTCAAGACATAAAGGGTCTTTCTGTTTTTCTGCTGTTTGATTTTTATTTCTATGTCTTGTCTTACATCTATAAAAGTGAGAAAAAAAGTCTGTCAATATAGAGAATATAAATTTACTTCTTTTGTCAGTGTCATGGCCTGCCCTTGATAAAAGGTACACAATACCTAGAATCCGAAGGACTATGCCAGTCTGTGATCTCAATTCATGTCAGTGTCAGGGGAGCTTTATCCAGATGGGTTCTTTGAATTCCAACAAGAGGCCTGGCCCCCAGCCAGTACAAGTCTATGGAGCTGCAATATTAAGCATTGTCACCAGCTGCAGAAGCACGATGGCTGTTTGTAGAAGCTGTCAACTGTCACCCATTCCCAAGACCACTTCCCATCCTTGTCTTTGTTAGCAAAAAAATAAAACCCTAGGTTTATCCATTAAATATAAATGAAAGCCAATAAATGGTTTCACTGCTAAAATGAAAATATCTGCTCCATGTCCAGTATTAGAAAAGAAGGAAGACTAGCTGAATAATTAGGGTTGAATTCACACGTGTGAAAATATCTCACTGTTCCTTTGAATTTAATCTGTGTTGTTGAGGGTAATTAAACTAAAACAAGTAAAATATAAGAAGCAATTTCAGAGGAGATAGTTTTTTGTTAACATTCATGCAGCTTACAAAATGTGGAAAAGTTATAAGTTTCTGTTTTATTTAAGAACCTAAATAGGTACCACAATAGAGGATGAAAGGAACAAAATCTGAAGAGAAATAAATTGACCCTTTAGACTTAGAATTTTATATATAGTTCTGCAATTTCTTGCTTGAAAATATAGAGTTTTGTCAGTTCTTCATTTTAACTAAAGAGAAAAAAAAGTCAAATAATCTCAAGGTTTATTGAGTGTCATTTTACTAAGTACTTTATAATTGTGTTGGTGTAGAGATTCTGTGATCAGATTGCTTACCAAATGTAATCGTCACATAAGACAAAGAGAAACAATATTGACCTCTCTTATATACTGTAAAGAGTGAGGGGCTATGAAAATTATAGAAATAAGAATGAGCAAAAAGAAAAAAGAAAATTTTCACATTTTTCCATTTTGTTACTATGAACAACTATTTCTATAGACACTTTATTATTGTGTTTATAATTGAAAATACTTTAAAAACTATTTATTTTGAAGTAAAGGGTTGCATGAGGAAAATCTAAGTATATCTATTATTTGGTTTACACATAAACAAATTAACTGCTTCCGCATTTGCATGGTAATAGTATTCACCAGCTTTAGGATGAGATTAAAAGTAAAACAGAGTAGTTAGACTTAATTCTCTTCAGAATTATTAATAACTTAAAGTAGGAAAGGGTTTTCCAGATCTATTTAAAATTTAGTAAACTTTGATTGTCTGGAGCTTATTAATCTGTGTTGGATTTGTTACTAAAGATCACAGAGTATAAATCAAATTATTGAATCATTGACATAGAAAGGAAAGTCTAAGATAAAGAACACACCCTTGCAAAAAGAAACGATATTATTTGTAAATGTAAAAGTACTAATTTAGATGGCATATGACAACCACTGGGTAACTGTCTAAGCAATTGTAGTGAGATTAGAGGTTTTGTCTTATGTTTAATCTAGTTCCACCAACTAACTCTATTTTGAATGGTGTTAATACCTGTAGCTGGTGCACCTGCTGGTGCATCTGTCAAAAGGGCAACCAACATTCAATTGGCTATTACCTTTAACTTCACCAACTTGAATTTCTGCCACTGTCCAAATTGCTGCAGCTTTCCTGGGAAATTTACCACTCTATTTGTCTTCTCAATAGGCTGGAGCACAATTGGTGGTGGAAAAGAGCATTAGAAGGAAGTCTTTAAAGCTCTAGCTATAGAAGAGACTGTTGATGTAAAAACAATCATGGTTTTGGAGTCTGTATTTGAATTCAACTTCTGCTTCTACACGTTTAACAAACTGTGCATTTGAATCTAGTTTGAACTATTGATACCTCAGTTTCCTCTGTACAGTGAGAGAATAAAGTGAAAAAACTCACCTAACTCAGTGAGGGTTAAAAAGGAATATGTACATAAAAGTGCCCAATTTGACATGCACAATCAGTAAGCTCTTTGACAGTCTCCATGGTACCAACTGTCTAGTAGGCCTGGTGTATTAGTCTGTTTTCACATTGCTTACTTTTAATGGCAAAAAATGCAATTACTTTTGTACCAATAAAATATCAAGGACAACCTGAAACAGGGTGTGTTAGTGTGTTCTCACACTGCTATAAGGAAATACCTGAGACTAATTAATTTATAAAAGAAAAAGGTTTAATGGACTTACAGTTTCCACATGGCTGGGGAGGCCTCACAATCCTGGTGGAAGGCAACGAAGGAGCAAAGGCACATCTAATGTGGCAATAGACAAGGGAGAGTGTGCAGAGGAACTTCGCTTTATAAAACCATCAGATCTCATGAGACTTTTTCAGTGTCACATGGGAAAAACCCACCCCCATGATTCAATTACTTTCCACCGGGTCCCTCCCATGATATGTGGGGATTATGAGAGCTACAATTCAAGGTGAGATTTGGGTGGGGATACAGCCAAATCATATCACCAGGTAATTTATGAACAACAAGGTTTAATTGACTTATAGTTCTACAAGCTGTACAGGAAACACAGCTGGGGAGGACTCAGGAAACTTACAATCATAGCAGAAGGTGGAGGGGAAGCTGGCACCTCTTACAGGGCTGAAACAGGAGGAAAAGAGAGTGCAGGGGGAAGTGCTACACACTTTTAACCAACCAGATCTTGTGAGAACTCATAAGACACCACTAGGGGGGATGGTGTTAAATCATCAAAAACCATCGCTATGATCCAATCACCTCCCACCAGGCCCCACCTCCAATACTCAGGATCACAATTTAACATGAGATTTGGGTGGGGACACAGAGCCAAACCATATTACCCTATTATTGACTTGGAACAATATCAACTGAAGATAGACATTTTTATAGAATACATTTCTAGGACATATTCTAAGTTCACAAACAAAATACAATAGAATTTATTTTTTTCTTTCTGGGAAGGAAGTCTGACAGGAGAATGTAAAAATGGTTGAAAAACTTGTAAGAGAGTATAGGACAGATTGCGCAGTGGATGAGAAAAATTAGTGGTTTCTTTTTAAAGAAAATGGTCAAATATTCATTTTTAGTTTTTTTATGTCTTTATTATATAGCTATTTAATGTAAAGTTTAATACACAATCAAATATTTGCTATTAATGTGTTTTTATGTGTGTGCATGTTTAATAACAAATATTTGATTATGTATAAACAAAGAAAGAAAAGGATTTCCTTTCACATATCTGTTCATGTAAGAAACAGTGATGACATGTGTAGAATCATAAGATACTGTTAAACAGAGATAATTCAGAGAAAAGAGGCCCTTGGGACCAGAGGTCACTAGGAAAAAATAAATCATAGAACTCTTGGGGGATCCTGGAAATTCACAATCTGTAGATAAGGGAAAGGTTGAAGTAACCTTATTTGACACTAGAATTATTACAGCTGTGCCTAAAGTAAAGGTTAACAGACATGGCTACCATAGAATCATTTAATGAACTTTGTTCTAAGTAAATATTCCAGACTTCCAGACTTCAGTGCTGAAAGAGTTTTGTATTTTAGTAGCTTACAAATGGAACCTGAGGGGATAGATTATATATATATATATATATATATATATATATGATTTTATATATATATATGTAATATTATATAGAGATTATATATATCAACAAATAATATACATAACATAGTAAGATAGAAATTTTTAGGTGTATTAAAAATGGAGATTAATGAATAATAGTGCATTAATGTTATTTTATTAATTGTGTCAAATACACACTCATCATGTAAGATGTTAATAAAAAATAAACTGAAAGTTGGGTATACAAAAAAATCTCTGTCCTGTCTTTTCAATGACTCTGTAAATCTATAATTGTCCCAAAATTAAAAGTTTATTTAAAAATGACAGAGAAGTTAATTTTGAGGGGGACAGATATTAAAATTTAGGAAACAGCCATGCATTGCTTATCAATGGAACTACATTCTGAGAAATGCATCATTAGGCAACTTCATGGTTGTGGGAATATCATAGAGTGTACTAACACAAACCTAGATGGCATAGCCTACTATTCATGTAGGCTATATGTTATATCCTGTTGCTCCTAGGTTACAAACCTGTATAGCATGTTGCTGTACTGAATACTGTATGCAATTGTAACATGATGGTAATCTAAACATATCTAAACAGAAAAAGGTATAGTAAAAATATGATATTATCATTATATGGGACCACTGTCATATATGCTACTCATTGTTGAATGCAATATTATTATGTGGCACTTACATGTAATTATTTAAGTATTTGGATAACATCACATGTTAGAACTTTTCAAGAAGTGTTATATATTTTATCTTTTTCAGCCATCACCAAATTCATACAAGATTGTATTAGTTCACTAGTGCTACTGACATAACAAATACCAAAGACTGGGTGGCTTAGATAACAGAAATTTATTTTCTCACAGCTCTGGAGGCTATTAGCCAATATCTAGGTTAATGGCAAAGATGGTTTCATTCTGAGGCCTGTCTCTTTGGCTTGTAATTGGCCATGTTTTCCCTTTATCTTCATCTGTTCTTTCCTCAGTTGTCTGTGTCTTAGTCTCCTCTTATTATAAAGACATCAGTTATGTTGGATTAAGGCCCACAGCAGTGGTCTCATTTAACCTTAATTATCTCTTTTAAAGGCCCTATATTTGATTACAATCACATTCTGAGGGACTGGTACGTAGTATTTAAAAAGTCTCAAGTAGATAAGGGAAAAGATAAGCATATTAACTATCAATGTTTAAGAAACATGTAGAAGATATAAATATATGCATTAGATTTCTATTTCCCTGCATGATGGAGTAATGCATTTCACTCATAAATTTTGTGTGGACAGAATTCAGCCTATAACAGAGAGTAAGAAAAGATAGGTTTAGTTACTAGCTCAATGTTACCTAATTGATGGAAAAGATAGAAATTAAATTTGCCTTTGTCCATACTGAATGCCTGTCCATACTGAATAGACATAAATATACGATTCCGTCTAATCATTTTATGAAGCTTATTGGTAAAACACAATGAGAGTTCTCTCTTAATTTGTCTTAAAGTATTTATAGAGTCTCAGAATATGTTCTAGCTGTGTATCATTCAAACATTGAAGAAATATATACATAATATTTTTTCTTGAGAGGCTTGGTCTAGTTGGAAGCTCAGACATATAAATAAATGTTGTGTAGAATAAGTACTGTGATAGATGTATCAATACAGTGCCAAGTGGAGAAGAGAAAAATTTGCCAACTCAATTTGAAAAATGGATGGAAGCTAGATATGAAAAGAGTCAAGAAATTTTTAAAAGAGATTGATCTTTAAACACTGTAGGAAATAAGAATTCATTCATCAAGCCAATTGAAGTGAGTTGTGTAGGAAAGATATTATAATTTTCATTGCACATTACATGTGAAAACTTGGAAACCTGATTGATCATGATGGATTTCACTCATTGCATTTGGAATGAAGTGTTAAAATAGGGTGTTGCTAGGAGATGAGTTTAAAAGGTTAAGCAGAGTAGCTTGATACTGAGAGTCCTAGAGATTCTACTACAGATTTTAATTTCATTACAAGAGTAACACATTTCAAACATGGATTTTAAGCAGAGGAGAGAAATGAGATGTTTATTTTAAAAATGTGATTGCAGAGCTACATGGATAATTTTTGAAGGGAGATAAATTGATGGCAAGATAACAATTCAAAAGAATATTGCAATATTATGCTAGATATAATCAACAAAAACCTCAATATGTTAAATGAAAAGGAAAGCATATCAATCATAATGCTTAAGAAATATGTAGAATACATACATGTATGCATTAGAGTTCTAGTTCCCACTATGATGGAGTAATGCATCAAAACTTCCTACTACACAGACAAAACAGACTCTAAGTAAAGAAATATTACTGATGATTAAGTGGCTATTTTATAATTGTAACATGCTAATTCAACAGAAAATTATAACAATTCAGTATTTATTTGAAATATGTGTGTAGCAAAAATAAACAAAATTAAAAATAAGGAATAACAATTGTTTACAATTTTAAAACAGAAGCAGCTAACCACATTGCCATGTATGTACCTATGCAACAATCCTGCATGATCTGCACATGTACCCCAGAACTTAAAGTACAATAAAAAATATATACAAAATAAATACAAACAAAAACATTTGTATAATCCAGAAAACCAAATTGAACTGAGTAATATAATACACTGTACTCAACAGCTATAGAACACTGATTATTTTTAAGTGCACAAAAATAAACCATATGCTGACTCATAAAACTAGCTGCAATAAATTCTAAATAAATTGAATTATAAAAGTTTGTTCTCTAACCATTATGCATTTAAAAATAAATTTCATATTGCATTTGTGAATTTACAACATGTCTAAGTAGAAGAAAGTTCTAGTTGTCATATAAGAGCAGAAATCAGTATCAGTGAAATAAAATGTACACAGAATAAAGAAACTAAGAAACTCAAGAAAGTAAAACTTCTTTGAAAGGATTTATAAATTTCTCAAATCTCTCAGCAAACTGATAAAGCAAATATAATTAACAAATTGCCAACAATGGAAATTAAAGAATGTTATAAATCCTCCATACATTTAAATCAGATATTATAAAATATTTTATGACAAATATTTTACAACATTGATGAAATAAAGAAATTTTTGGAAAAGAACAAAATTAGTAAAACTGACACAAGAAGAAATAGAAGATCTAAAATGTCTTAAATCTGTCAAATAAATCATATCTTGAATACAAACCACACCACAAAATCTTCATTCCTGATCAGATAACTTCTCTGTTGAATTTTTTGCAATATTAAAAGCAATAACAATAGCAAATTTACATTTCTTCAGAAAATTAAAAGGGAGAGAAAATATTCTAACTCATTTTATGAAGTCAACATAATCTTGTATTTAAACCTGAGAAGGGCAGTGCAACCAAGAAAAATTAAAGGGAATATCTTTGTAAACAACATGAGAATTCCAAAGTAACATATTAGAAAATCGAACTCAGTTATGTAAGAAAAGATATATTATACAAAGTGAGATTCATTTTATTAAAGAAAGAATATATGGCTTTTGAAAATTAATCATTGTAGTTCAATACATTAATTAAAAAGGAGAAAACCCATATATAATTTTTTTAACATAGTTGAAGAATTTGAGATCATTAAAATCCTCTATGTAATTAAAATAAATAAAATCCACTTAACAATCTTGAAATAGAGAGGGATTTACTTAATCTGATAGTTTAAAAAAATTGAAAAGGGACTAATGTTATACTTTGTGGTGAAATATTGAAATATATATGTTTCCCACTGGAGTCAATAATGTAAAATATTGCTTACTATTCTTTTTATGCTGAATATTTTCCTAAAGTCAAGTAAATAAAAATGAAGTGTTAAAAGTTTGGAACCAAAATATGAAAACTGTATTCAAGGATGTCATGATTTTCTTTCTTTCTTTCTTTCTGTTTTCAATTGTACTTTGGGTTCTGGGATACATGTGCAGATCATGCAGGATTGCTACATAGGTACATACATGGCAATGTGGTTTGCTGCCTCCATCCCCCCATCACCTATATCTGGCATTTCTCCCCATGTTATCCCTCCCCAACTCCCCACCCCTGTGTTTCTCCCCTAGCCCCCGCAACAGACCCCAGTGTGTGATGCTCCCCTGCCATGTTCTTGTGTTCTCATTGTTCAACACCTGCTTATAAGTGAGAACATGCAGTGTTTGATTTTCTGTTCTTGTGTCAGTTTGCTAAGAATGATGGTTTCCAGATTCATCCAAGTCCCCATAAAGGACACAAACTCATCATTTTTTATGGCTGCGTAGTATTCCATGGTGTATATGTGCCACATTTTCCCTGTCCAGTCGATCATCCATGAGCATTTGAGTTCTTTCCAGGTCTTTGCTATTGTAAACACTGCCACAATGAACAAACATGTGCATGTGTCTTTATAATATAATGATTTATAATCCGTTGGGTATATACCCAGTAATGGGATTGCTGGGTCAAATGGAATTTCTATTTCTAGATCCTTGAGGTATTGCCACACTGTCTTCCACAATGGTTGAACTAATTTACACTCCCACCAACAGTGTAAAAGTGTTCCTATTTCTCCACATCCTCTCCAGCATCTGTTGTCTCTAGATTTTATAATGATCACCATTCTAACTGGCGTGAGATGGTATCGCAATGTAGCTTTGATTTGCATTTCTCTAATGACCAGTAATGATGAGCATTTTTTCATATGTTTGCTGGCCTCATGTATGTCTTCTTTTGAAAAGTGTCTGTTCATATCCTTTGCCCACTTTTGAATTTTTTTTTTCTTGTAAATCTGTTTCAGTTCTTTGTAGATTCTGGATATTAGCCCTTTGTCAGATGGGTAGATTGCAAAACTTTTTCCCATTCTGTTTGTTGCCGGTTCACTCTAATGATTGTTTCTTTTGCTGTACAGAAACTCTGGAGTTTAATTAGATCCCATTTGTCTATTTTAGGTTTTGTTTGCAATGATGATTTTCATATGCAGAAAATCCAAAGAATCTATAAACATGCTTTGAGAATTAATAAGTATTGATAAGTGAACGTAATAACATCTTTTGATAT
>CAUYLG010062184.1:0-23793 GCA_963573385.1 Cacajao melanocephalus
ACGCCTGGACTAACTTATGGTAGCTTCCTGTTTTTCCAGTCTCCACATGCTGCACATAAATCTACCATGTTGTTTTCCTTTTCTCTTGTCAATCCTCTGGTCACAAAAGACCTTGGTGTCTCACAGGGGTGGATGGGGTAACATTCAGACATCCCAGTTTAGCAGTTAGGGGTGCTCCATGAACAGCACTCACCTCTACTGCCTGACTCTCTCTCTCATCACTACCCTCCCTACACTTTCCATTCCAGCAGGCCAGCACTTCTCTCTGAAGAAGGATTCCCATCTCCATGCCTTTCTTCCCATCCCTCCTCCCATCTTGAGTGCCCTTCTGACCCTTTGTATCCTGTTTTCAAACCCAGCTTACTTAAGAGTTCTCCTCCTCTGTAAAACTTTCCTGGAGCATTGTTGCCTGCAGCTGTTTCTGCTGCCTCTAAACACTGGTGGTTTCCTGGCTTTGTTAATATCTCTTTGTTTTAGTTTCCATATATCTTACCTTTCCAAACAGATCATAAATTCAAGGACAAGGGCAATGTTTTTTCTCTGCTGCTTAAAACACAACTTTATTGATGAAACACAAGTCTTAGATTAACAAATATAAACTAATATAAAAGTGTAGCTTATTCATGATGTATAACTAATTCACTGTCAGTTTAGGTAGCGGAAAGATTAAAAATAATCTAGGTAACAATATCAAATCAATAAATTCTTTCTGTGTACAAGTACTAATATTCCATTTGGCATCCTTAAAATGGCCCAGCCTAAACCCAACCGTCACAACCAACATCAGTCACTGTTGATGATATATGATATTCATTATTCCAAAATAGCAGCTGTAAAGATCTCTTTACCATATAAGCACAGCGGAAAAACAAAGAATTTAGAAAACACATCGTCCCAAGTGCAAATACCTCAATACTGTTTGGGACACACTCCAAATTAGAGTTTGGTTAATACTTTCAGGACTTTTACTTTCACCACCAGATCATTGTGATTTGCTAATGCTTTGATTTTCTTAACACAAACTCCAGACTCTTTAAATAAGAAAAAAAGTGAACTTCTGCTGAATTCTTTCCTGGATGATGCAAGCCCTTCACTTTTGATGTTGTCATTTATATTCTCAAATAGAGTAAGGATATTAAGAAGAATCTCTCTATCCCATTCTTTATTAAAGAGGGAAATCAATTCTGATGGTACTTTACAACTGACCAGCTCTCTTGTCATGGCTGGATTTTCAGTAAAGTTTATAATTAGTTTCATAATCTGTATCTTAGTGAAGTGATTTCCCAGGAATAACAAAGCAAAAAAGTCTGGAAAAGAATAGGAAAGCAAATGTTGGTAATGATTAGTCACAGTCATGTTGGTTAACAGTCTTAGCCCAGCCATCTGCACAGCTGAGTCCAAGCGACAGACCATGGTGTCATCACACACTTGACTGATGTATGTCTTAATCTTGCCCTGATTTTCAGCATTCACACTTAAGTTATTAAGGGCATTGTAAGTCTTTTCCCTAATTATGGGGTCTTTCGTTTTTATCAGTTTTGCAATAATTGGGACACCACCCAATTCACGTATGGCATTCTGGTTAAATGAATATGCTGCATTGTTACCCAGAGTGACCAAGGCTACTTCTTGAATAAAAGGATCATTTGTTCGCTCCAGTATGTTGAGGACCTTTTGAAGGTCGGGAGCACTCAGAATATCATCAATTTTATAAGGAAAGTTGAACTTGCCCCTGCGGACAGGCCATGTTGTAGCTGGAGCCCTGGTGCTCTTACTTCGGGCCTTTCCCTTGGATTTTCCACTTGCCCTGCCCCCAGCCCTAGATCCACTCCTGGTGGGATGGCAGCCTCCACCCCTGCCTCCTGGGCACGGTAAACTCGGTGCAAGGGTCCTGTTCCCAGAGATGGTACCCACCCTGACCCCTTTGCCTGCCTTTGCACTTGCCTGTTCCTTCAGCATGTTGAAAAGGGCCTTGGCCTTGGCCTCTAGGCCACCTCCACTGTGGGATCCTGAGTGGACCTTCTCTTTTACACCTGGACAATTCTCGAGTCCCAAACTCACCTCAGGCTGGATCTTAGAGTCACCGTGAAGTTTGGCCCCAGACCCTGCCCCAACATTAGCTTTAGCTCCTTTCGCAGTCTCAACCCCTGTCTCTGAGGTGTCTATAGACTCCTCGTCTTCATCCAAGATTTTCTCGTTCTCATCTCTTCCCCAAGTCAGTTTGTATACACAGTAGCAGGCACCAGCCCCGATAACCACACCAGCGGCCACGCAGCCAGCTTCCCGAGTGCGGCCCATGGTATAGCTGGGACAAATCTCTTAACCAGAGCACAAAACAGGCTTGCTCTGGCCAAGAGAAGCGCGCGACGTCGCGGCTGGAGTCTGCAGCTACTATCCGGCTGGCTCTGAGGCAGCTTGGACCTAGGAATAAAGAATGCATTTCAGGTTTCAGGCTCCTCTTCTTTTTGTATCTTTGCAAGCAAACAGACTGCAACAACGACAAAACAAACAAGTGTACAAAAATACAGAGATATTGGTAGAGACTTGGGGCTTGATGTCTAGATCACTGATTACTCTCTCCCATCCGGAAGCCAATTTTGGACATTTTCCCCACTTCCAGACTCTCCAACGTCGCGTTCCACCACCCCACCCCAGAACATTAAAGTTCCCTACCACCCCTGCCCTTCCAGACGTCCTGGGGACAGTGGCGCCCTCATATGCACCCACAGAGGTCCAGGCAGTTTTTTCCTTCTCTGTCTTGCTTCCAAGTGCACTGCTTCTTGCAAACCTGCAGACAAGGGGGCGGGAAGAGGAGTGCTGAGAACTCCGGGACAAACAGATCTCACCTGAGACAGACATCCCGCTTCTGAATTCCTAGCCCTTTTATCTGCCTTGCCCCCAATGTTTCCCGCCTTCAGTTACCCTCCTCTTCTCGCACAGCTACGGCTTTGAAATTCATTATCTTCCTCCCTCTTCCTCCTTCGATGATTCCTCTAACCCTCCACTCCACCTCCACCCCCACCCCCATCATTGGCATCCTCCGAAGATGTCAAGATGTCTCCAAACCCTCTTTTTGTAACAAAATGAATAATGATGAAGTGAGAATAGCTAAAAGCCGGACTGGCGTGAAATGCGTAAAGGTTTCGAACTCTGCTCTTGCCTCCACCAACTCCTCCATCTCAAAGGTACCAGGACACCCCCACCCACCCCCACCCCCTACTCCCACCCCTACGTTATTATACCAACTACTTTGCCCGGGAGCAACTTCTTTCCTCTCTCATCTCTGTTTCCACTTCCACTAAACCTTTAAGACTGACAAACTTCAGAAGTGACTGCTTGGTCGACGGACCAACACCAAAGAAACTGTACCCCTAACAGTAATTTGGAGTAACGTCCTCCCCACCCCAAGACTCTTGACGCCCACCCCTTCCCAACTATTTTCTTCCGTCTTGTACTTGCAGAGTAGTTTCTTTTGCAAGCTCCGAAATGGTGTAATTAAGAGGGAAGGAGGGAAATGTGAAGGGGGTCCACAGGCCCACTCTAGTTGCAATGGCCACCATGCTCCACCCCCAAATAATGCCACCACCCTCTTTAGGACCTACTTGGTTCTGGACAACTTTGCGTTTCTTCCTGCTTCAAGGGTTGGACTGGCTTCCGGGCTCAAGATCTGCAGACACAGGCAAGAAGGCAGAGACTGATGGCTCAGCAGACAGAAAAGCACTTCGGAGAGTCCCAATACCCGCTTTTCCTCATTCAGGGTCCTGGCTGTCAAATAGATTTTACCTTTTTGTCTCTCATCCTACCCTCACTTCTCTGGACTAGGCTGACACCAGCCCTCTTGCTACGTAGAGTCCCCCCACCCCTGGGTCCCACCCCCGGGCCCCGCCCCCGGCCCCCAGCCCCCGGCCCCTCACTCCCTCCCGCAGCCCCCGCTGTCAGCCATTTTCCCAGCAAAAAACACACCCCTTTCAAACCACGCCCCTTTCAAACCACTGGAAGCAGGGCGGGGCGAGGGAGGATTCGGAAAATCCGAGGATCAAAACAGAACCAACCGATCTCTTCTATCCCTTTCCCCAAAGCACCCTACCCGCAATGACAAGCACTTTTCCTGTAGGCACTGTTACATCCTGTTTTCCTGCAAAAAAAAAAAAAAAAAAAAAAAAAAAAGCAGGAAGATTGCTTGAGAGTGGGTAAGGGGCCGGAGTTAAGGCAAGGACCTCAGCCATCCCCATCAGTCTGGGGGCCGCGGGGCAGCCCCAGATTTACACTGACCTGCAGATTCCAGGCAGACTATTCCTTTGTTCTCAAATGGCACAGTGCCCTACTGAAAGAAAAGGGGAATGACTGTTAGACGCACAGCCCCAAGATTCTGGACTGGTAGATAGACCAGCACACAGGAAATGAATCCGAGTATCTGCCCTCCCTGATTCAAGGCTCTGGATGTCAAAGGTCCCACCACGCGCGAGTCTGGGGTCGCCCCTGCAATCCGGCCCCAAGGTCCACCATTTTTGTTCTAGGGCCAGGGATAATGCAAGAGTTTGGAGAAAGCAAACTACGCTCCCGCTTCGGCCTCCACCCCTCACTGCCCGCACCGCAAGAATCCCCCGGCAACGCCCATCCACACACAAACCTGCTGGGATCCAGGCAGTTACCTCCTCCTCCTTCCCCCAGGCCAAGGATCCTCTCGCCCTCTGCGAGATACAGAGAGAGGGCAACCGGACCAAATGAAGACTAGGATTAGGAGGACGTCTGCACTCGTCGGCTTCAGCTCACGTGAGGGCCACGTCACCCGTGAGATCAGGACCCCAATTACCACTCCCATCAGCAGTGCCGCAGGAGCCAGCTCTCCCCTTCCTTCCCTGACACATCAGGTCCTGCCACTCATTTTCCTCTTTGCCAGCCCCGGAGACCAGAAGTAGCTTCTCGTTGTGGTTGGAATTTCCCTTTCTTTGGTTTACAGGGAGTGGGTGTACCTGCTCCTGTGTCCATTGGCCTTTTCTTCCTCTTTGAGGAATAATGTTTTATCTTCTCTAGTCCCAGTCCAACTGTCTTTCCCTTCACCTTCTCCCACCACCAGGCATGAATGTCCAATATTTCCTCTGCAACCCTATAAAATGTGGAGCAAGATGTTAGAAAAGGAGATAGATCGTGGAAGTGTCTTATTTAAACTTTTCTGCTAATTTGTTTTTAACTCAGTAATGCATTACTTCTACCTTGAGAAAATAAAATGGTGCTATTTTCCTTTGAGTTGAGAATTTAAAAAGGACAGAAAACCCAAAAGGCCTCATTAATTTCATTATTTTATTTGTAACAAAAGGAAAATATTTCTACTGGTTACAGCCAAATAGTAGCTTTTAAAACAAAATAACTCATTTTAATATTCAAAAGTGGGCTGAGGTGGGTGGATTGCTGGAGCCCAGGAGTTTAAGGCTGCAGTGAGTTATGATCTCACCACTGCACTCCAGCCTGGGTGGCAGAGAGCAAGACTCTATCTCTTTAAAAAAAAATTGATTTTTTTTTAAGACGGAGTCTTGGACTGTCACCCGGGCTGGTGTGCAGTGGTGGGATCTCAGCTCGCTGCAGCCTCCATCTCCCGGGTTCAAGCAATTCTCCTACCTCAGCCTCCTGAGTAGCTGGGATTATACACGCCCACCACCATGCCCGGCTAATTTTTTGTATTTTTAGTAGAGACAGATTTTCACTATGTTGGCCAGGCTGGTCTCAAACTCTGACCTCGTGATCTACCCACCTCGGCCTCCTAAAGTGCTGGGATTACAGGCGTGAGCCACTTCGCCCAGCTGGATTTTTTTTTTACATGATCTATGAATTAATCCACAAAGAGACGACCAGTTGTCTAGTCTTGGCCATTTTATACAAATGATTCATTACTTTTTCTACTTTTGAACCAACTTGCAATTTGATAAGATAAAAGCAACACAATCCTGTCTTATTTAATTAAAGAAAAACGTGTATTTAACATCCCAAAGTCTTGGCACACTGTTATATGGATCTCTTGTGATTTGATGGCTATTCTAATCACCTGTCTCTGAATTGCATTTCACTCTACCAAGGCTAAGGCACCTTAGGGTGTGAGGGATGCAGAGATGTTCTAATCCTCCCGGTCTGTCAAGAGCAGAAGAAAGTGCTGCCCTCCCACCCTCCCCCATTCCATAGCCTCTCATCCCGTGTATTCAGGCACCGGCCTGTTCTTCACTCCAAAAATATATATGGATGGGTGACCAAGGTAGTAAATGCCAGGTTGACTCAGGTGACCAATCACAGTAAATACCTTTGGCTCCTTCCTTTCCTTCCCCAAATTCCCACAGAGGTAACTCAGCAATGCATCAAAGGGCTTACTGTTCCTGGCTACCCTTCTGCCCTTATTCATGGTGCCTGAGTGAAGGTTGCTCCTAATACTGTGTGCTGCCACCACCTGACTTGACAGGTGCAGCCAGCTGGGCCTCTTGCCTCCGGCTTCCTTAAGGAGACAACCTAATCTTGTTGCAGAGTTACCGCCTGCCAGTCCATATCCACCTTGGTGCCCCCTCAGCCAAATGTATGCCCAAGGAACAATCCCCACAAATTAACCCAGAGTAGGTGTTCTCACCTGGCCAACTTTGTGTACCACCTGCAATTGTGTGCATCCGTATATTCATTTTCATAGAGAAAGGAGCCATAGCTTTCATCGGATTCCCACAGGCATGTATGACTTTTTAAAAATAACTAAGAACTATTAATACTTTCCTGAAAAAAAAAAGCTATATATCCCCTCAATAGAAAGTCTACTTCTCCCCAGCACTATAGGAGGCTGAGGCAGGCGGATCACTTGAGGTCAGGAGTTTGAGACCAGCCTGGCCAACATGGTGAAATCCCGTCCCTACTAAAAATACAAAAATTAGCCAGGCATGGTGGTGCATACCTGTAGTCCCAGCTACTTGGGAGGCTGAGGCTGGAGAATTGCCTGAACCCAGGAGGCAGAGATTGCAGAGAGTCGAGATTGAGCCATTGCACTCCAGCCTGGGCAACAGAGCAAGACTCTGTCTCATAAAAATAAAAAAGAAAGAAAGAAAAAAAAGAAAGTCTATTCCTCTCCCCTCTTCTCTGTATCTAGTTATATACTTATTTTTTTAAGTGCAGAAATCTGTAAGGTAGGAAGCTAAATTGCCCTTCAATGCCTATTCTACCACCAAGCACTTTCAATGATATCCATCTTTCTTCTTGCAAATATATAAAGTACATGTATGCAGATGTGTCAAGTTCCAAGTTCAACAATATACAAAACAATTGACATTTACTGCAGTACTTGCTATAAACCTGCACTTTAATTTGACAATTTACATCTTTAAAAATGGAGGGAGCATCACACACTGGGGTCTGTTGGGGGTGAATAGGGGAGGGACAGTGCGGGGCAGGGAGGTTGGGGAGGGATAACATAGGGAGAAATGCCAGATATAGATGACAGGGGGGACGGAGGCAGCAAACCACATTGTCATATATGTATCTTTGCAACAATCCTGTATGTTCTCCACATGTACCCCAGAACCTAAAGTGCAATAAAATGTATGTTATATATACATATATATAAAATAAAATTTTTAAAAGAAAGTATCCACCTGTTCTTACTTCAGTAAGTTGCATCCAGAAATCATCTGACTTTAAGTACAATTTGATTAAGATTTTGCTTCATTTTTCTATAATTTTCTCTGCTGTACCTTTCCTTACCTATAGACTTTATCCTTGACTGTGCATTCTAATGGTATCAAAATAGCTACAATAGTTCTAGGCCTCACACCAGCATCTCAGTCAGAGTCCTAGCCGGAAAAAAAAAATCAAAATCAGATGCTTCAAGGGACTTTAGGGACTACTTACAGAAGTATATACAAGATCATGAGACCCACAAGCAATTTTGTGGCATCCAGAGGCTAGCAACAGCAGGAAGCTGTTGCCCTAGGCCTAAAAGGACAAGAGGAAGAAATAGTATTTCTGGAGCCTAGTAAGAGCTAGAGTCATGGAGCAGGGGCCTCTGGTGGAAGCTAAAATCTTGAAGGGATGCAGTCACTGACAATAAAACATAGCCTGAATCAGAGTGGGAGCAGTGCAGAAATACATTGTCTTCTCTCTTCTGTCCTCCAAAGCTGTGCCGGTGCATTCCATTGACCAAACCCAAGCAGAATTCAACTACAAATGCAGTCTAAGGGATGCAGTTTCTAGTGATCATCTTCCCAGGGCACAGAACAAGACAGAGAAGGACAGAAAATGAATCAGGATGTGTGGGAAAATAAAGACTAACCACCATGGTCCACTCCTTTCACATTCAGCATCTATTCTTCTTATTCTATTCTCCCAATAGGGAGGCAGGGACAAAAAAATCCCATCAGCCACTGTACTATTATGAGATAATGCTAATTCAATCACATTCCCCCACCTGAAACCTGATTTATAGCAATTATCTCAAGTATGTTTTATATAATTAGAGGAAAGGAACAGAAAAATAAATTAACAAAGATGTGCATAGCTGTCACAGTTTCCCTCTGAAGCTGATCATGAGGCCAAAGTCAATAATCAACTTCATTCTTCTACCACCCATTTCATATTCCCCTTACAGTAACCTGGTTAAAATTATTTCCCTGATGTAGTGACCCTAATCTTCAATCCTGTATTTATTGAATTTATGCACTTTCCCACTGACCAGGACTACTAGGCAAAGCAGTACTAGGAGGTGCTCCAGTGAGTATCCCTGGGCCCTAAGCATTGTTCTCCCTGTTTGTATAGCAGCAACCTTATTTCCCCTTAAAATTGGGCTCAATCACTCCAGCCAGTATAGCAGTTCAGTGGCACGAGAGGACAAAAATGGCAAGAATGTAGTCTTAGCTTTTAATGTAATGGAACTATGGCTTTATTCCCTGGTGAAAGCATTCATCCCTGCTGTGCCTAAGAGTCCAAGGTTGTGGAGAAAGAAAAAAAAACATATATTTCTTCAGTAGGTTAACCGATATAATCATGAAAACGGCCACTCCTTCCATGACTTCTTTATTCCCAGTCCTGTGTAACCTCACTATGGGGAAAAAGAAAGCACAATATATAGGTGGTTCTGTTAAAGCATCTATTGCAGTCTTGTAGTACAGCACTCCCAGAAAGAGCTGACCCCATAACTAAGCTTCTAGTAAGTCATTTATTTTCTTATAAGGCAAGGTGCTTCTGCATGGTAAAGTAAGTAGTAAAGACTAGTGAATCTTTGGATCTGTACTTCACTTACCATTAGATGAGTTCCTTGGTCAGAGACAACTTATGATGATTAAGGCATTCAGGAAGTCCATGGAGATGGTGCTGACAGAACCATTGTCAGCAAAGAAGGTAAATGTGTGTCTAAAATACATATTCATTTCCATGAGGAAACGTTTCTGTTTTCGTCATGATGAAAGGTGCCCCATGTAATAATCCTACCACCTAAGAAATGGTGTCTTATAGAGGCTCATCATCTTCTCTGTTGTTAGGTTGGGCACTTAGTATTAGCACACGATCAGCCTTGGTGAGTAGAAGCCCATATTGTTGAGACCAGGCATAGCCTCTATAATATTGATGCTAAAATCTAGCAAAGATAACATAGACATAAAAATATGACTATTTCCACTATTCTTTTGTCACAGTACTAGCTTGAATTTACTAATATTTTATTTTGGATATTTACATTTATATTTCTAAGTTAGACTGACCTCTCATGTTTACTTTTCTACTTCTATTCTTCTTTGTTTGGACATAAGCATTATGTTAGCCTTAGAGAACAAATTGGGTAAATTTCTACATTTTCCAAGCTCTAGAACACTTTAAGTTGGATAAGAATTATTGAATCCTTGTCAATGGTTATGGTGGGAAAAATAATGGCTCCTCAAAGATGTCTACATATTGGAACGCAAACATGTTACCTCATATGGCAAAGCGGACTTTGCAGATGTGATTATGTTAAGAATATTGAGATTGGAAGATTATCCAGTACTATCTGGGTGGACCCAATGTCCACCCTTGTAAAGGAAGGAAGGGTCCTTTTAAAGGAAGGAAGGTAGCAGATAAGTCAGAAAAAGATGTGACAAAAGAATTAAGCAATGAGACAGTGGAATGCAGGCAGCCTCTAGAAGCTGGAAAATGCTAGGAAATATATTCTCCACTAGAGCATCCAGTGGTAAAACAGCCCTTTCAATCTGTTTTAGACTTCTGACCTCCAGAACTGTGTGATAATAAATTTGTCTTGTTTTAAGCAGTTGCGTATGTGGTAATTTTTTATATAATTTGTTATGGCAATAGGAAACTAGTATAACAGTTATTTTTAAAGAACAAAAGAGGGAAAAAATATTTTCTATTTACCCAGATATTTATAATTTCCATTGCTTCTCCATTCCTGAGGTTCAAGTTTCCCTCTGGTATCATTTTCCTTTAGTCTGAAGAGCTTCCTTTAATATTTCTTGTACAGCATGTCTACTGGCAACATATTATCTTGGCTATCCTTGATCTGATAATATTTTCATAATGTCTTCATTGTTGAAGAATATTTTTGCTGGATGTAGATTTATGGCCTGGCGTTTCTTTTCTTTCAACACTTTAAAGACGTTCCACTGTTTTCTGGCCTTCACTGTGATAAGAAAACCACAGTCATTCAAATTATTGTTCCCCTAGAAGTATTGAGTTATTTTCCTCTAACTACTTCAAAATTTTTTCTTTACTTTTCATTTTCAGCAGTTTGATAAGATGTGCATAGAGGTGATTTTCTTTGAGATTATCCTGTTTGGAATTCATAAAACTTCTTGAATTTATAAATTTGTGTATTCCAACAAATCTGGAAAGTTTTTTCCTCAAATGTATTTTCTATTCCAAAATTGGGAATCCAAGAGGACCAGGAGCTGCCACCCCTTCCTAGCACTGTCTCACAGAGCAAGGGCATCACAGGTAAAAGCAGGTCCCTGGCTCCAGCTCTGGTACAGTGGTTCAGGGATTCTTCCCAGCAGGAAAGGGAGGATATAAGGATAAAGGACACTGTAGCTCTGCTTGAGGGTACTGATTTAACTTGGAAAAGGTGAAAACAAAAAGCTATGCCTACAGGCATTGTTGTAAACAGTGAAGACCTTGGTAGACAATAATCAAGAGGAGGCTACCAGCCTCCTCTTAACCACATATTTATACATTGTATGACCATCAACACAAATTTATACATGTTGTTTTATAAAGTCAAGTAAGCAGGAGAAAAACAGTTATTATGAAATTCATTTATATTGTCTTATATTTACCTATGTAGTTGTTGCATGTGTTGTAGTGTTTTGTTGAAAGCTGGAAATGTTGGATAATATAGCAACTCTGAATACTGAACCATCCCCCACATCCTGGAGGTTGTTGTTGTTTGCTTGGTCATGTGTTCATTTGTTGGCTTGGCGGAACTAATTCTGTGAAGTCTATTTTCCCCAGCATGTGCAACTCTGGTGTCTCTGCTCAGATATTTTTTCCTTATTTTTATCTTTTAGCCTGGCTACTTAGGTTTTGACCCTAGGTTGACATAAGTTATTTATTGGTTAAAGGTTGTGCTTAGGCTCCCTTTAGCCAATTAGATTTGTTATCCTTTACCATTGGATATGTGGGTGGCTTGGAGATGGCTCTCACAGTTCAGTTAATTTACATATGTCCTTGTCCCCCCTCCACCACCTCATTCAGCCACTAGTAGCTTGGAGGATGCTTCTCTGATTGCTCCTTCAAGGACATATCCTAGGGCAGACACACATTCTTCTACATTTCCAGGGATGATACTGATTTTATTGTTCATCCTGGATTTCTAGGATTTGCCCCTGGGTCAGAGTAGCTTATAGTTCAGTCAGTGTTTGCTCAGAAGTTGTGTTTAAGCCCCTGTCCCACTGGTGCTTTTGTCCTAGGTTTATAGGTCTGTGTGTGGCTTGAGGAATTCTTTCAAGCCTGCTCCATCATTCTCTGATTTCTCCTAAGTGAATGTAGCTTAATATATGCACATAGCTTTTCTAACTCCCCAAATTGCATGTGATCCCAGCAGGGTTGTTATTGATGGTCTCCTTCCCTGGTTGTTCTGCCAATACATGCAACAACAATGACATAGGTAAATATAAAAGACAATAAAAATGAATTTTTTTATAATTCTGTCTTTTCTCCTAACTTAAAAGACTTTATAAGCAATATGTATAAATCTGTGTTGATGTTCATACAATGTATAAAAATGTAATCTCTATGACAATAGCAATGCAAAGGAGTGAGGAGGTTATGAAGCTATTAAGAGCAAAGATTTGAAATTAAGTTGATATTGATCTGAACTTGATTTTTATGTTACAATATTAATTGTAACTCCAAGGGCAACCTCTAAGAAAATAAACTGTAAAATAGAGTAAATGGAATGGCAAAGGAATGAAAATGGTATACTAGGAAACTCCTATTTAACACAAAAGAAGCAGTAGTAGAATAGAAGGACAAAAAAGATATGGGACATATAGAGAACAAATAGCAAAATGGCATACGTGAATCCCAAACTATAAGTAATTGCATTAATATAAATGTATCAAACACTTCAACGTAAAGGCAGAGAGTGACAGAATTAATTTAAAACACGTGATCCAACCATATGCTGTCTGTAAGAGACACACTTCAGATTCAAGGACACAAACAAGTTGAAAGTAGGATAGAAAAAAATATATTATACCATGCAAACAGTTACCAAAAGGGACCTGGAGGGCTTTACTAATACCAGAAAAATTATACGTTAAGACAAGCATTTTTATTAGAGACAAAGATGGATAATATAAAATGATGAAAATGTCAAAAAGATATAACAATTACAAACATATATGTACCTCATAACTAATCCCCAAAATACATAAAACAAAAGTAGACAGAATTGGAAAAATAAATAGACAATTCAAGAATAATAATTGAAGGCTTCAATACCCCACTTCTAACAATAGCTAGAACAACTAGATAAAAGATCAACAAGGAAATGTAAGACTTCAACACCACTTTAAATCAACAAGAAGTAGCAGACATCTATAGAGCACTTTGCTAAGCAACAGAAAAATACATATTCTTCTCAAGGACACATAGAACATTCCTCAGGATAAAGCATATATTAGATTTTAAGAGTCTTGATAAATTTAAAAGGATTGAAATCATATGAAGAATGTTCTTTGACCATAATGAAATTAAGAATCAACAACAAAAAAAGGGCAAATTCACACATATGTGCAAATTAAACACAACAAAAAATAGGGGTAAATTCACACATACGTGCAAATTAAACATAGGCCTATATCACCAATGAGTCAAACAAAATAAGTTAGAAAATATTTTGAGCTGAATGAAAACAAAGATACAACACACCAAAACTTATGAGGTGCAGCTGAAACAGTGCTTACAGGGAAATGTATAGCTATAAGCACCAAAATGTCTCAAATCAAGAACCTAACCTAAAGATACTGTGAAAAGAAGAGAAAAATAAACTTAAATTAACCAGAAAGAATTATTAGAGAGGAGATAAATGAAACAGCATAGAAAAACAATAGAGAAAACCAATAGAACCAAAGTCTGGCTCCTTAAAAAGATCAACAAAATTGACAGATCTTAGGCTACATTGACCAAGAAAAAGAGAGAGATCTCAAATTAGTAGAATAAAGAATGAAATAGGGAAATTACTACCAGCCTTACAAAATGAAGTATTATAAGGAATACTATGAAAAATTGTATGCCAACAAATTAAATATCATAGATGAAATTGGACAAATACCTAAAAATGAAAATTACCAGAAGTGACTAAAGAAAAAATACAAAATAAAAATTGACCAATTACAAGCAAAGAGATTTAGGCCAGGCACAGTGGTTCATGCCTGTAATCCCAGCACTTTGGGAGGCCAAGGTGGGCAAATCACCTGAGGTCAGGAGTTTGAAACTAGCCTGGCCAACATGGTGAAACCCCATCTCTACTAAAAATATGAAAATTAGCCAGGTGTGGTTGTGGGCGCCTGGAATCCCAGCTACTCGGGACGCTAAGGCAGTAGGATCAATTTAATCAGGGAGGTGGTGATTGCTGAGCCGAGACTGCACCATTGCACCTAATTCAGCCTGGACAACAAGAGTGAAATATCGTCTCACAGGAAAAAAAAAAAAAAGACATTTAATTAGTAATAATGGTTTATTTATTTATTTATTTATGAGACGGAGTCTTGCTCTGTTGCCAAGCTGGAGTGCAGTGGTGCAATCTTGGCTCACTGCAACCTCTGCCACCCAGGTTCAAGCGATTCCCCTGCCTCAGCCTCCCGAGTAGCTGGGATTACAGGTGCGTGCCACCACACACAGCCAATTTTTGTATTTTTGGTAGAGATGGGGTTTCACCATGTTGGCCAGGATGGTCTCGATCTCCTGACCTTGTGATACTCCCGCCTTGGCCTCCCAAAGTGCTGGGATTACAGGCATGAGCCACCGCGCCTGGCCCATAATGTGTTTTAATTAAAAAACCTCACAAAGAAAATCCCAGGACCAAATGACTTCACTGGTAAATGCTACCAAATGTTTAAAGAAAAATTAATATGAATATTTCACAAACTCTTCCAAAAAACTAAAGAAAACACTTCCAGACTCATCCTATAAGGCCAGTATTACCCAGATACCAAAACCAGATAAAGGCATCACAGGAAAGGAAAATCACTGACCAATATAACTTATAAATACAGACGAAAACATTCTTAACACCATACTTGCACACATAAAAATAATTATACATCATTACCAAGAAGGATTTACCTCAGGAATGTAAGGTCAATTTAACATCTGAAAATCAGTCAATGTAATATGCCAGATCAAACTAAAGGATAAATAGCACATGATCATTTCAGTAGACACAGAAAAAGCATTTGACAAAATTCAACACTCCTCATAATAAAAATGCTTAATAAGTAGAAAGGGAAGAGAACTTCCTCCATTTGATAAAAGATGTCTATGAAAAACCCACAACTAACATATCCAATGGTGAAAATCAGGAACAAGACAAGGACGTCTGCTCTTGCCACTTTTATTCACCATTTTATTGGAGGATAATTGGATAAGAAAAAGAAATACAATGCATCCTGATTGGAAAGGAAAAAATAAAATGCTGTCTATTTGCAGATAACATAATCTTGTATATGAACAGTTTTAAAGGAAGTTTGCAGGATGCAAGATTAATTAATATACAAAAATCATTTATAATTCTATACACAAGCTAGCAAAAAATAAAATTAGGAAAATAATTCTGTTTAAAATAGCATCATGCATATATCTGAGAAGGGTTAGTATCCAAAATACGTAAGTAACTTCTACAATTCAATAGGAGAAAAATCTCAAGTAAGATATGACCTTTAATATGCTTTCAATTATATCCTAACTCCACTTCCAGATGTGTTCACATTACCTTGAGCTTCGGTTTTATTTCTCTATTTTTTACTCTATTATGATAGTATGTTACTATAATTTTAGGAATTCTTTACAAACAATTGCATTAAACTTTATAGAATATTACTACTACAAATGGTTGCTTGGTTGTGTACAGAATTCCAGGTTCATGATCTTTTTCATTCAGAACTTTAGACATTACTCCATTATATTCTAGCATAAACTTTTTGGGTAAAAAAATCCAATTACATTTTAATTTTCTCTTTAAATGCTACCTTTTTCTCCCTGTGGAAGCATGTAGGATTTTATCTTTTTTATGTGCCTAAGGAGTTTCACTAGGATGTGTCTAACTATTCTTCTTATGTGTGCTCTCAAATTTTTCTTACTCAGCATTTGGTGGAGCATTTAGATCTAGAGGACCCAGACTTTCAGAAAATTTATTTCTATTATTTCTTTAATTGTTTGTTTTCTACAAACCTTGCATAGATATTAGATCTACTGGATTTAATTTCTATGTCACTCAATCTTTCTCTTATAATTTCCATCTCTTTTAATTTAGGAAGAATTCCGTGATTAAATCTCCCAAATAACAAATTCCACCTTCAGTCATATCCATTAGGTTCTTTGGTACTTCTAGTGAGGTGTTTGTTTTTTATTTCACATCTTTGATACTGTCTTAAAAGGTCTGTTACTCTTCAATTACCTCAGTGTACTTCAAAATACAAAAGTAACAGTAGTAATTAGGCCAAGTGTGGTGGCTCACACTTGCAGTCCCAGCAATTTGGGAAGCTGAAGTGCATGGATCACTTGAGCCCAGGAGTTCAAGGCCAGCCTGGGCAACATGGCAAAACCCCATCTCCACAAAAAATAAAAAAAGAATTAGCCCAGCATAGTGTCATGCACCTGTAGTCCCAGCTACTCAGGAGGCTGAAGCAGGAGAATCACTTGAGCCCAAGAGGTCAAGCCTTCAGTGAGCCATGATCCCACCACTGCACTTCATCCCAGGTGACACAATAAGACTCTATCTCAAAAAGAAAAAGAAAAAGAAAAGTAATAATTATAGTTGGGACAGTTATTCTAAATCTAAATAGATAATTTCCACAGCAATATTGTTTATTTAGCACATATTTTCCTTTCAAATATACGTAAAATTTCTAAGTCAGAATACAACTCACTGAACAGAAGCCTCATTGTTTAAATCTCAACATTCAGTAAAATAAACACTACAACTCACTGAACAGAACACTCATTGTTTAAATCTCAACATTCAGTAAAATAAACACCGACTTTTTCCCCATTGTCTAACATCATAAAATTATAAGTGTATCTTCTTTGGAAGAAACATTCTTCAATAAACAAAGTAAGGCATTGTTATCAACAAAATAATAAAAATTGGGGCCTGATGCCCAAAATGTCTTTTTTAGGTTGCTTTTGAATATGAATCACTCATTTAAGTAAAGATGGAATTTCTAACTTGTGTTAAAAGTGAAAAAAATTCACCAAGGCCGACAAAAACAAGCAATGGGGAAAGGACTCCCTATTGAATAAATGGTGCTAAGATTGTTGGCTGGGCATATGCAGAAGAATGAAACTAGACTCTTACCTTTCACCATATGGAAAAATTAGGATGGATTAAAGATGTAAATGTAAGCCTTCAAACTATAAAAATCATAGAAGAAAACTGGCCAGGCATGGTGGCTCATGCCTGTAATCCCAGAATTTTGGGAAGCTGAGTCAGGTGAATCACCTGAGGTTGGGAGTTTGAGACCAGCCTGACCAATATGGAGAAACCCCATCTCTACTAAAAATACAAAATAAGCCAGGCATGGTGGTGCATGCCTGTAATCCCAGCTACTCGGGAGGCTGAAGCAGGATAATCCCTTGAACCCAGGAGGCAGAGATTTTGGTGAGCCAAGATTGTGCCATCGCACTGCAGCCTGGACAACAAGACCGAGACTCCGTCTCAAAAACCAAAAAGAAAAGAAAACAAAATCATAGAAGAAAACCTAGGAAATACTCTTCTTAACATCTTGGCAAAGTATTTATGGCTAATTCCCCAAAAGCGAATGCAACAAAAACAAAAATTGGCAAGTGGGACCTAATTAAATTAAAGAGCTTTGGCACGGCAAAAGAAGTGATCAACAGAGTAAACAAACAACATACAGAGTGGGACAAAATATTCACAAACTATGCATCTAATATCCAAAATCTATAAGGAACTTTATAAGCAAAACATAAAAAACTTAATTAAAAAGATGTGATCAGACTTCTCCAAAGCAGACATACAAGTGGCCAACAATATGGAAAAATGCTCCTCATCACTAATCAGAGAAATGCAAATCAAAACCACAATGAGATACCATCTCACACCAGTCAGAAGGGGTATTATTAAAAAGTCAAAAACAACAGATGCTGGTGAAGCTGCGGAGAAAAGGGAACACTTAAACTCTGTTGGTGGGAATGTAGCTTAGTTCAGCTACTGTGGAAAGCAGTTTGAAGATTTCTCAAAGAACTTAAAATAGAGCTACCATTCAATGCAGAAATTCCATTAGAGTATATATCCAAAGGAATATAGATTATTACACCAAAAAGACACATGCACTCATATTTTCATTGGTGTGCTAGTCACCATTGCAAAGACATGGAATCAACCCAGGTGCCCATCAATGGTGGATTGGATTTTTAAAAATGTGGTACATATACAGCATAGATACTACATACCCATGAAAAAAGGAATCATGTCCTTTGTAGCAACATGGATGGAGCTGGAGATCATAATCAAAGAAATTAACACCAGAACAGGAAACCAAATACTGCATGTCCTCACTTAGGAGTGGGAGTTAAACATTGAGCACGCATTGATATAAACATGAAAACAATAAACACAGTGGTTTACTACTCAGGAGAGGGAGGATGGGGGAAAGGTTTGAAAAACTATCTTTTGGGTATTGTGCTCACTAGCTGGACCCAATATGATCAATGAATAATCCTACACATGTACCCTCATATCTGAAATAAAAGCTGAAATATAAAGAAAAAAAGTGAAAAAAATTAAACGAAGAAATAATTAGTTTCAGGTTTATACACATAAGGAAAAAAAAATAATTTTTTATGTGAAGCCTTGACCAAAACCAATTAGTCAAATACAAGATTACTGCGATGGGTAGCAGCTATCCAGGCTGGTGGCATGAGCGGTAAAAAGAATTTATCAAGACAGCTGTAGGTAAAGAAAGGTAAATTTATTAGAGAAAGTATGAAAAATATGCTGCAAGAAAGCAACGAGCAAATCAGCAAGAGAGGGGCTGAGTGCAAGATGACAAAGTCTTGCTGGCAATATTTTTAGGATGGTGCTTGTGCTGGAGAGGGCTGCATGCAGTACTGATAATGCCAAGATTGCAGTGAGCTAACTTGCATTTTTCTATCAGACGGGGGGTTGGTAATAGCTAGACACAGGAAAATTGTGAGTTATCTGTACAGGAGGGGTATGTGTCCTGGACTGTGAAGAAAGGCAGACTTATAGATTATCTGCTTTATCTTCTTCCTTTCTCCTGCTCCTGCCAGCCTGACTCCTTTTCCTTTATTAGGACTCCATAATACAACTCAAACTCTAATAACACGACACATTTGTTAGATATTTGGATGCAGATATAACTACAGTTGAGGATTCGATGTTCTTTAGCTAGAGGATAATAAGAGAAAAAGACATTTTGTGGATCGGGTCCCAATTTTTATTATTTTGTTGATAACAATGCCTTACTTTGTTTATTGAAGAATGTTTCTTTCAGTGAAGATACACTTATAATTTTATGATGCTAGACAGCAGGGAAAATAGAGGGGCCCACTTTTTAGAAATTCACTATTTAAAAAGTTATTAATTAGATATGGAATGACTCTTCATTTTCTGCTCTGATGACAACCACCTATTTTTTTCAAGTATTGACTTGCTAACTTATCTTTGACACGTGATTCAGAAAGATAAATGAACTTTCTGACTTTACAAATAAGAATGTGGATATATTTTTTTCCAAGAAACTATGTCCCATCATCTGGTCCATACTTCTAATTTAAAATATAACTGTTTTCTCAACAAACAGCATTAATTTTACATTGTAAACTTAAATCATCTTTACTGCACTGTTCTCATTCTCTGTACTTTTTATTTTTATATTATTTCTATAAAAAATCTTAAGTGTGAATTCTGGGGTTGTAGAATTAGTTCTCTAATTAGATTTAAAGATACTAAAAACTGTTTCCAGTGGTAAAGAGAGCACAAAGAGTCAATGGCATGATGAGGCACTAGAAATACACAAAACATGGCTGTGCATGGTGGCTCACGCCTATAATCCCAACACTTTGGGAGGCTAAGGTGGGAAAACCACTTGAGGCCAGGAGTTCAAGACCAGATTGACCAACATAGCAAAACCCCAACTCTACTAAAAATACAAAAAAATTATCTGGATATGGTGGCAGCTGGCTGTAATCCCAGCTACTCAGGAAGCTGAGGCATGAGAATTGCTTGAACCCGGGAAGCAGAGGTTGCAGTGAGCCAAGATTGCACCACTGCACTCCATCCTGGGCAACAGAGTGAGACTCTGTCTCAAAAAAAAAAAAAGAAATACACAAAATATCATCACTAGATACTCCTCAATCACATACTTGGAAGAGTCAAGATTCTGAGTGACCAAACATGTATTTTATACCTGAGAACATTTTTTGCTAAACTAACAAGCAAGATGGGATTAGTTGGTTGATCTTAATTGTGCTGGATAAAGTTGCAGAAGAAAGGGACGAGCTCAGGCCTTCAAATTCCCAACACAAGTACTGTATAAATGACCTCAAAGTTTCTATGTCTGCAAGTGGCTGAATTACAATGTAAATTGAATTCCCAACTCTCAGGGTGTTTGATGTTAAAGTGAGAGCATTGATTAGGAAGGAATTGGATTCTGAAAGTTTAAATGAGGACATGGGGTGAATCCTGATGAAGCTGGGGACCTTCGTTAAAGAATTTAAACCCCTAAATTCAACTGAGTCTTCTTTGCCAGTAAAGACAGCCCTTCCACCCCTGTCTAAGGAGATTAACCCTGCCAGCATTAAAGACCAAAACTGAGTCCTCCATACAGAAACATTCTCCAGGAAAATTAACTAGCTTCCTGGTAGCAGGTTGATTATGTTGAACCACTACCATCATGGAAGAGGCATCATTTTTTTCTTATTGGAACAGACACCCTGGATATGTATTTGCCTTCCCTTGCTGCAATGCTTCTGCCAAAACTCTTGTCCGTGGATGTACAGAACGCTTTATTCACCATTGTGGTATTCCACACAGCATTGCTTCTGATAAGAAACTTACTTCACAGCAAGTGAAGTGCAACAATAGGCTCATGGCCATGGAATTACTGGTATTAAACCATGTTCCCTATTATCCTGAAGCAGCTGGCTTAACAGAATTGCCTTTTGAAGACTCAGTTACAGCATGAGGTAGGTAGCAATTTCTTACGGGCAACTCTATATAGGAGTAATGTTCTCGAGGAAGTTGTATATGATCTAAACCAGCAATCCAATATATGGTGCTCTTTTTTTTATAGCCAGGTTTCAAGGGCCCAAGAATAAAGGGGTGGAAATGGGAGTGGCATAGCTCTCTAGCACCCCTACTGATCCAGTACCAAAATTTTTGCTTCCTGCTTCCATGATCTTATGCTCTGCTGGTCTGAAGATCTTAGTTCCAAAGGGAGGAATGCTTCCAGCAGGAAACTCAACAATGATTCCATTGAAGTTAAGACTGCCACCAAGCCACTTTGGGCTTCTCGTGCTTGTGAATAAACAGGCAATGAATGGACTTGCTGTACTAGCTGGGTGCCAAGACCAGCTCGGTCGTGGAGACCCCAACCCAGGTGGCACTGAAGGAATTAAGAAACAGACACAGAGATAGAGAGCAAAAAGGTATGGGACAGACAGAGGGCCTCAGCATTCCCAGCTGAGAGGCCTCAAACAGAGTTTGACCCACACATTTATTGACAGTAAGCAAGTGATAATCATCATTTAACTAAAAGCATTTTTTGCAGGGAACAAAGCATTCTTTACTAGTGGCAAGAAACAGGCTCTGGTGGGCTTATCTACTGCAGCTGAAACATGTCATTAAGGCACCTGTCGCTCTTGCTATTGTTTATAGTTCAGAAGCCCCCCCACAGCAGTCTTCTGCCCAAGGGCAGGTTAGATCTTTCTTTCCCTGGCTCCAGTAAACCAACAACCTCTAACAATGTGCGTCACTGCCATCAGGAAGATGTCACAGTGCCATAGATATTATGTTTACGGCCAGTTTCTTTAAGGTCTGTTTATGCCAGGCTTAGGGTCTACTCTGAAATGCTTCCAACAGCTGGAGTTATTGGTTTTGATTACCAAGGGGGAAATTAGAGTCTATTCCACAATGGAAGTTAAGGAAGAGCTTGTCTGGAATACAGGATATCCCTTAGGGCTTAGTAGTACCATACACTAGTATCCCTTAGTACTAACACTAGTACTAATATCCCCTAGTACTAGTACTTCTATCCCTTAGTGTTTCCATGCCCTATGATTAAAGTCAACGGAAAACTACAATAACCCAATTCAACCAGGACTAACTGGTGGAACTTCATTCCTCTTCAGGAATGAAGGTGTAGGTCACCTGACCCAGCAAAGAACCATGACCAGCTGAAGTACTTGCTGAGAGCAGAGGGAACATGGAATGGATAGTGAAAGAAGCTAGTTATAAAAACCAGCTATGACTGCATAACCAGTTGCAGAAATGACTACTGTAATTGTAATATGTATTTCTTCCTTATTTCATTTTGATTGTATTTGTATGTGTATATATATAGCAAATACCTTTGGATTGTTCCCTCTCTTATTCTCTTATCATATAACACAGTATGTATTAGTTTTACATCATAGCATTTAAGTTATAGGACATCAAGGGGAAGTCTAAACATTGCCCAAGGACTTTGTGTCCTCTTCTGGGTAAAAAGTTAGTGCATTTTCAGTTGAACAAAGGATATCTATATCATAATAAGTGAAAGTATCATTTTGATATTGTCTATATTTGGAGGTTAGATATGCTTTAAGGACATGTGTACGGGTGCCAAGTTGACAAGGGGTAGACTGTCATGGTTAATATTATGTGTAACGTTGGCCAGGTTGTGATGTCCAGTTGTTTGTTTAAAAACTAGTCCAGATGTTGCTTTGAGGGTCTTTTGTAGTTGTGATTAACATTTATAATCTATTGACACAATGGATTGTTTTTCATTGTCTGGATGGGCCTCACCAAATCAGTTAAAGACCTTAAGAGGAGACAGATGCTGGGACCCAGGACAACAGAGGCGCCAATGGCACGCCTGGAGAGCCCTGTGCAGGGCAGGAGGCCCTCCAGTCTGTTCAATCCCAGATACACCAGCTCATTAAGTACACCCGTCCCACCCCATTGGACCTCGCAGACCAGCCAACACACCCCTTCCAGCCCAGAGACTCTGTCCTTTAAGATTCGCCACCTCCGGCCTCACTCACCATTGGAAGGGACCCTACATGGTTATCCTGACCACACCCACTGCACTCAAGGTGGACGGACTAACGGCCTGGATTCATCACACCCAAGTTAAGACTGCCCCACCGGAAGGACAATGGAGCGTCAAACACTCATCCCCCGATTCACTAAAGCTAAGACTTGTGGGCTCTTCGTAGTCACCACCCTTGCCACCCTAATCTGTGCTGTAAATCCCTATCGCAAACCCCCCCCCGAGCCCACTTACTATCAATGGGTCCTCACCGAGGGCTCCACTGGAGGATATGTTAGTTCTTTAACTGGGAAGGGATCCACCCTAGTCAATGTAACCCTGAAGTACATTCCAAAGAACCCCATTACCTTCTCCCTAGACGTCTGTGCCTTCCTGGGCCCCAACCTAAATTTCAGAACAAGTGGAGGTGTAGCTGGGTGCAGCAGTTTAGGGGCAGAGCAACAACTCCAGACCATGGGGTTATATCTGTGCCCAGGATCCACCCCACAAAAAAAAAAGATGGAACTGTGGAGGCTTAAATGAATTCTTTTGCCCCCATGGGGGTTGTAAAACTATCTCCACTATATTAGGGTACACCAAAAACATAGACTAATGATATTAAGGTCTCAATATGAGCCCTTAGAACCAACAAATAATACTAACCTGTTGGAGGAATCAATTATTTAATTTCTGTAAATAAAACAAGGTGGGAATGTGACATGGTAAAAGCCCCATAAAACTGCATACCTCAACCATACCTTGGCTTTCTGTTTTAACTGCTCTCCGTAACCCGTAATGTGACAAGCAAGCAGTCCAAACCCAGGCCATCTTGGCCCCTGCGACTTGTAATTTC
>CAUYLG010062188.1:0-23344 GCA_963573385.1 Cacajao melanocephalus
AATGAGTTAGGGAGGATTCCCTCCTTTTGTACTGTTTGATACAGTTTCAGAAGGAATGGAACCAGCTCCTCTTTGTATGTCTGGTAGAATTCTGCTGTGAACTTGTCCGGATCTGGACTTTTTTTGGTTGGTAGGCTATTGATTGCTGCCTCTACTTCAGCTTTGTATTAGATTGGTGCAAAAGTAATGGCAAAACCCCAGTTACTTTTGCACCAAACTAATTTGTTGCCAAGGCTGGAGAACACTGGCTATTTATAGGCACAATCATAGCACCCTGTAGCCTTAAGTTCCTGGCCTTAAATGATGCTCCCACCTAAGCCTCCTGAGTAACTAGGAACACAGGTGCATGCCATTATGTCAGGCTTTCAGGTAAGCCTACTAGATTTCTATACAGAAAAATAGAGAGATTTAGCTCATTTTATAATTACAATACCTTTTATTTATTTTCCTTTTTTTATTGCATCACATGAGTTCTTAAGTGAGAGCAAGGGTGCTCACTGTCCTTGCTTCTACTCAGCAATGTACAATGTAGCAATTCACAGGAGGCACACTTCGAATGACAAATGATCAAATAAAAGAATACTCCATTTCAATCATAATCAGGGTAATTCAAATTAAAAACATAAAGAAATGCTTTTAACTCTCATAACATTGATGATAATGAAAAAATCTTACAATTCCAAGTGATTATAAAGATGTAGGCACAAAGTGCTGATAGATATAAATTTGTACAGTCATAATTCTCAAAGTGTGGTCCCTAGACCATCAGAACCTGAGCATTTGTTAGAAATGTACACTCTCAGGCCTCATCTTAGACCTACTAAATCAGAAGCTCTGGGCACAAAGCCAGCAATCTGTTTTTTACCAAGCCCTCTTGTGATTCCAAAGAATGCTTAAGTCTGAAAACTCCGACTTAAAGGAATCCGCTGGTAAGCTATTTGACATATCTGGCAAAGGTAAAGTTGTAACAATTCTAAGAATAAACCCTAGAGAAACTCATATGCATCTATGTACAGAAACATGAAACAAAAAATTCATGGCAGTATTGTTTGTAGTAATATAAAATTGGAAATTTGTTGTAAATGACCTTCAATAGGAGAATGGAAAAAACTATAATATAGTCAATGAAATACTATCTAGTTTTTAAAATGAATGAACTAAAGTGAGTAAATGTTTTTAAAAAGTTGAGTGATAAAATTATGCTATGCAATATTACTTAATTAAGTGAAAAATTTTTAAATGTTTAATGTGTGATAGGCACTGTTTATGTGTACTTCCTCATTGGACTCACTGGATTTTCTGATGAAATAGTATTACATCTTTTTTTTTTTTTTTTTAATAGAGCCTTACTCTGTTACCCAGGCTGGAGTACAGTGGCATGATCTCAGCTCACTGCAACCTCTGCCTCCTGGGTTCAAGAGATTCTCTTGCCTCAGCCTCTTGAGCAGCTGGGACCACAGGTACATGCCACCACACCCAGGTAATTTTTGTAATTTTATTAGAGACAGGGTTTCACCATGTTTGCTAGGCTAGTCCTGAACTCAGCCTCTCAAAGTGCTAGGATTATAGGCATGCATTAGTCAGGGTTCTCTAGAGGGACAGAACTACCTATGTGTATATAGGAAAGGCAGTTCATTAAGGAGAATTGACTCATGCAATCACAAAGTGAGGTCCCACAATAGGCCGTCTGTAAGTTGAGGAATAAAAAAGCCAGCTGTGACTCAGTTGGAGCTCCAAAACCTCAAAAGTAGAGAAGCTAACAATGCAGCCTTCAGTCTGTGGCAGAAGGCCTGAGAGCCCCTAGTAAATCACTGGTGTAAGTCTGAAGTCCAAAATCTGAAGTGGCTGGAGTCTGATGTTCTCAAGAGCAGGAAGCATCCAGCATGGGAGAAAAATGAAGGCTGGAAGACTCAGCAAGTCTGCCCATTCCACCTTCTGCCTGCTTTATTCTAGCCACATTGGCAGCTGATTAGATGGTGCCCACCCAGATTGAGGGTGAGTCTTCCTCTCTCAGTCCACTGACTCAAATGTTAATGAGTCACCCTCACAGACAACACTCTCACAGACTACCCAGGGACAACATTTTGCATCCTTCAATCCAACCAAGTTGACAGTCAATACTAATCATCACAAGTCCTCCCTTGCCAACTTGAACCCATACACATCTCCTGAAATCATGTATAATCTTCGAATAAAGACAATAATAAGGTCATAATTATGCCTAGCATAATACAGCTATCCTTCGTACAACCAGAAGTACACTAATCCTTAATCTAAATGCTATTACATAAAGTTAACAATACTTAAATGCTGATATGAAGCATTTAAGTGCATTAAGATTTAAGCAATAAATCTTATGTCACATGATGGAGGAAAAAAATGAAATAAAATGAATATTTTCTTAGTACAAGTGTATACATGCACAAACATGTTCTTCAAATAAGGAAGAAATACTCATGACAATTAGTCTTCATTTTTGCAAGTGGTCACATGATCGTAGCTGGTATTGATGACTACTTTCTTCTACTGCTCATTCTGTATTCCCTTTGTCTTCAGCAAGCACCTCAGTGGGTCATGTTTTTTAGCTCATAGAGTGACCCAAACCATCATTCCTAAAGGGTCTGGGCCATTTGTAGTCCAGCCTGGATTGGATTGTTGTAGTTTCCTATTGACCTTAATCACAGGGCATGGTAATTCTAAGAGATGCCCTAAAGGATCTCCTGTATGCCACACATACTCTTCCTTACCTTCATTGTGGAGTAGTAGACTGATTTCATCTTGATATTCTGGGCCAGTCACCCCAGCCAACACTGTAACTACCTTCTTAGCCTGTTGACTTAGAGGTAGGAGGAGCCCAAAGTGGCCAGGTGATAAATCTTAACTTCCAGTTTAATGGAATTATTGTTGTGAATCCTGGTAGCAGCATTCCTCTCTCTGGAACTAAGATCTCTAGGCCAGGAGATCATAATGACATGGGAACAGGAAGCAAAAATTTTGCCAGTGGGTCACTAGGGGTGATGGTAAGTGGTGCCACTTCTACTTCCACCCCTTGAATCAGTATATAATTGCACATCTGGCCATTTCTTTTTCCAAGGAAAGTGCACAATCAGGTCCACTGCTCAATGTTCTGCCCACTGGGAAGATTTCCCTTAGCCACTGTCCTTCAGGGATGTCCTAGAAAGGGGCTGTAGTGCTGCAGCTGTCCACTTTCTGGTGGTGCCTGCTTATCATGCAGAAACTTCTGTAAACTAGGTTCTGGTCTTCTCTTCCTCTGCCAACTGAAAGATAGTGGCAAAGGGAAATCTTCCCAGTAAGAGGCTGAGGCAGGTCACTTGAGACCAGGAATTGGAGACCAGCCTGGCCAGCATCGTGAAAAACCATCTCTACTAAAAATATAAAAATTAGTTAGGCATGGCAGCACATACCTGCAATCCCAGCTACTTGGGAGGCTGAGGCATGAGAATTGCTTGAACCTGGGAGGTGGAGGTTGCAGTGTAACAAGATCATGCCATTGTACTCCAGCTTGGGTGACAGAGCAAGACTGCCTCAGTAATCATAATCATAAATGTAATCATAAAACAAAATCAAACCAAATTCAGAAGAATGGCTCTTTCTAAGAATGCAAGGAGAGATTGGTCCTGGAAAGGTTTTAACTTAATTGGAAATGTTTTATTACTTTAAAAAATTTTGTAGCAAATAGAGCAACATGATATTTTGTTATTTTCAAAAAACTAGCAATTCTAAAAAAAATTACTTTTAAACTCAACAAGAAGCAAGTATTACCCTGATGTCAGGCTAGACAAAGATACTACAAGAAAAGAAAACTGATCAGGCTCAGTGGCTCATGCCTGTAATCTCAGCACTTTGGGAGGCTGAGGCAGGTGGATCATGAGGTGAAGAGATCAAGATCATCCTGGTCAACATGGTAAAACTCCATCTCTACTAAAAATACAAAAATTAGCTGGGTGTGTTGGCGTGTGCCTGTAGTCCCAGCTACTTGTGAGGCTGAGGCAGGAAAATTGCTTGAACCCGGGAGATGGAGGTTGCAGTGAGCTGAGATCACACCACTGCACTCCAGCCTGGCAATACAGTGAGACTTCATCTTGTGGGGAGGTGAGGGGGTGGTGGATAAAAAAGAACAGAACAGAAAAGAAAATTATGGGTCAATATCCCTGATGAACATAGATGCAAGACTCCTCAACAAAATGCTAACAAACTTTATCTAACAGCACACTGAAAGAATTATTTACCATGATGAAGTGAAATTTATTCCTGGGATACAAAGATGATTTTACATACACAAATCAATATAAGTGATTCATAATATAAATAGAATGAAAGACAAAAACCAAATGATTATCTCAAATTGATGCAGAAAAAGCATTTGACAAAATTCAACATCTTTTTATGATAAAATATCTCAACAAATTAGGTATGAAAGGAATGTTCCTCAACAAAATAAAGACCATATATGACAAGCCCACAACTAACATGCTTAATGGTGAAAAGTTGAAAACTTGTCCTCTAAGATCAGGAACTAGACAAAGATGCTCACTTCTATTCAGCATAGTACTAGAAGTTCTAGCCAGAGCAATTAGGCAAGTAAAAGAAATAAAATACATCCAAATAGGAAAGGAAGAAGTGATACTGTCTGTTTGCTGACCCCTTACATGTAGATAATCCTACAAACTTCTCCAAAAAGTGATTAGAACTCATAAAGTTGCAGAATACAAAATCAGCATAAAAATCTGTAGCATTGCTATACACTAACAGTGAACTATCTGAAAAAGAAATTAAGAAAACGCTCATTTATAGTAATATCAACACCTAAGTAAATAAAATATTTTGGGGTAAATTTAACCAAAAAGATGAAAGATTTGTATATGGAAAGCTACAAAACATTAATGAAAGAATTTAAAATGACACTAATAAGTGGAAATATATCCTGTGTTCATGGATTGGAAGAATTACTATTGTTAAGATGTTTACACTATCCAAAGCTATCTACAGATTCAATGCAATCCCTATAAATATTGCAATGTCATACTTCACGATAATAAAAAAAAATCAGTTCCACAATTTATATGGAATCAAAAAAGATCCCAAATAGCCAAAGCAATCTTGAGCATAAAGAACAAAGAGGCGGGCACGAAAACAGATATATCAACAGAATAGCATAGAGAGCCAAAATATGAGCTCATGCATTTATTTTCAATTGATTCCCCATAAAGGTGCCAAGAACACACAATGGAAAATACACAATTTCTTCAGTATACAGTGTTGGGAAACCTGGATACACACACAGAAGAATGAAATTGGACCCTTATTTTATTCCACATATAAAAATCAACTCAAAATAGTTTAAAGAGTTAAACGTAACACTCAAAACTTTAAAACTCTATAAAGAAAACACAGGAGAAAATCTTTACCAAATTTTTTTGGTTGTCTATGCTTTTGGGATCATATCTGAGACATCATTTTTCAGACAAAATCTTTGATATGACCCTAAAAGCAAAGGCAACAAAAGCAAAAATAGGCAGATGGGATTTTATCAAACCGAAAGACTTCTGCACAGCAAAAGAAATAATTAACAAAGTGAGGGGATAACCCACAGATTGGGAGAAAATACTTGCAAATTATTCATCTGATAAGGGGCTAATATCCTAAATATACAAGAAACTCAAGCATCTCAATAACAAGAAAACAAATAACCTGATATAAAAATGGGCAAATAACTTGAATAGTCCTTTTTCAACAAAAGGCATACAAATGGCCAACAGATTTCTCTTAAATGATCAGCATCACTAATCAGCAGGGAAATGCAAATTTAAATTACAATGAGATATCACTTCCCATCTATTAGAATGGCTATTATCAGAAAGACAAAAGATAAGATGTGTTGGCAAGGATGTGGAGAAAAGGGAACTCTTGTATACTGTGGGTGGGAATATAAATTAGTACAGCCATTTTAAAAAACAGTACGGTTCCTCAAAAACTTAAAGTAGAACTACCAAATAATCCAGGAATCTCACTTCTAAGTATATCTAAAGGAATTGAAATCAGTATGTTGAAGAGATATCTGCACTCCCTGATTTACTGTAGCATTATTCACAATAGCCAAGATTCAGTAATAAACTAAGTGCCCATCAACTAATGAATGGATCGAGGAAATGTGGTGTATATATACACAATGGAATACTATTCAGGCTATTCCGGCTTAAAATAGAAGGAAATTCTGCAGCAAGATGTATAAACCTGGATTATGCTAAGTAAAATAAGACACAGAAAGACAAATACTACATAATCTTACTTACATATTGAATCTAAATAGTCAAACTCATAGAAGGAAAGAAAGTAGAGTGGCAGAGGCTAGCAGGAAACTGGGGGAATGGACTGGGAAATGGGTGATATTAGTCAAGGGGTAAAAAGTTTTAATTCGTGGATTTATTCTATTGCACAGCATGGTGATTATAATTAATACTAATGTATATTTGAAAGTTGCTAAAGAGTAGATTTTAAATGTTCTCACCACAAAGAAATGATGAGTATGTGAGGTGATGAATATGTTAATTAGCCTGATTTAAACAATCCACAATGTATATATGTATCATTATATCCCACAGTACTCCATAAACATATAATTGTCAATAAAAAATGAAACATAAATTTGAAAAATTGAATCATTCTATGCTCACACTTTGTTTATAATATTTAAAATACTTAAAAATATTTCATATTTCTTTCTTTTTTTCTTTTTTTTTTTTTGAGAGAGGGTCTCTCTGTTGCCCAGAGAGTGCAGGCTGAAGTGCAGTGGCTTAATCACAGCTCACTGCAGCCTTGGCCTCTTGGGCTCAGGTGATCCTCCCACCTCAGCCTCCCAAGTAGCTGGGACTACAGGCACATGCCAACATGCCTAGCTAATTTTTGTATTTTTTATAGAGATGGAGTCTTGCCATGTTGCTCATGCTGGTCTTCAACTTCTGGGCTCAAGCAATTCACTTGCCTTGGCCTGCCAAAGTGTTTAAATTACAGGTGTGAGCCATCAGTCCTGGACAGGAATATCTCTAAAAAAACATACTCCATTCTTCATCCCACAAAATCATTCTTACTATTTCAAAAACAGATGTTGAAACAACATTTTAATGTATTTAGGAGCCCAAACAAAACTCATGAAAGAACTTTTGAATCACTCAAATTAATAATCTGAGACAAATTTGGTGAGAGAAATATATCCATGGAGAACCAGGAATAATTTTGCAAGTAATATCCTAAGGAAGGTAAATTATTATTAAACATTCTCAGCATGAATATAACTAGAAAGTTTTACTTCAAAGGACAAGAACATCCTAAACCTATTTTACTCTTTGCAACTTAGTTTTACAAAATTAAGTTTTATGTTTGTAGTATCCAACAGAGTGGCTGTATCTATCTGGCGTAACTCATAGGGATATTAACCATCCTTAGAAAACAGTTTGGGGCAAATGATGACTCACTTTGTGTAGTTATCGGGCAGGTCTGAACAGATTTCAGACCATCCACTATTATCACTCACTAATAGAGGCCAAGCTATTCCCACCTTCATATCATCTGATCTTAAGCAACATGTGTCCTGCCATCAGTCACAGTCAGAGGTAGACAGAGCAAGATGAACATCATCTGTTCTCCCTGCCATTTTCATCCATCACTGCCTTGGGGCATCCCATGGAGCCTAAGGAGGAGCTGTAAGTGGTGTAGAAATTGAACCCAGAATGAGAACTTAGGAAATATGTGTGCTTACCCCAACTATGTTATAAAAATAGTAGAATTTTAGAATGTTAGCGTTAAAGGGACCTCATAGATTATCTTGTCCCATGCCATCATTTTAAAGATGAGATTCATAGTGAGAAAGTGACTCACCCAATACCATTCTCACACCATCAATTATTTATTGAGCTATAGATGGAACAGAGTGAGAGGTGTGCTCAACTGCAAATCCTAGACTCAGAATCGTGGACACTTCACAGAGCAGGGTGACTGTGTCTGGGGCCAATTAACAACTGCTCTCAATCCTCTCAGTTTTCAGCACATTAAATGGGGCTACTGTGTGTCCCTCCCTGCCCTTGTGATCATAGTGGGAACAGAAAAAAATGTAGGAATTTCCCCAACTTTTCTCTGGTTGCTTTGGTCATACCTTCTGTCACTTTGTTTTATTTCTCTGTTTTATTAATTTCATGTTACAGAGAACTCTTGTCATCATCCCCTTTTTAGAAGATCGTAGGAAGCAATAATCTAATTATAGATACCACCCTGTCCTATAAAATGTTACACAAATGTAAGATGTAATTGGGAATTTGTTTATCCACTGTTTGATGAACTGTTGCTTTCCCCACTAAGCCATTGTATCAAAATTATACAATGGGGTGTGTGTGGGGGTGTGTGTGTGTGTGTGTGTGTGTGTATTGAAGGTGGACAGATTAGAGGCAGTCAAGGCAGGGGAAGATGCCTGAAGCACCCAGGCAAAGGAAATTTGAAAAACAGTGTATCAAGGAGACAGCAGAGAGGCTAAGTAGAGATGGGATTTCATTATGTTGGTCAGGGCTGGTCTCAAACTCCTGACTTTAGGTGATCCACCTGCCTGAGCCTCCCAAAGTGCTGGGATTACAGGTGTAAGACAGACTTTCAATCTTATAATCTGAAAAGTCAATTCTGACTATACTGTTCTAATAGAGATAAAAAAAAAAAAAAAACAGTACATAGATATGGATGTTCCAGGCTACCTCTTTTACCCAACCCCAACTCCATTTAACATCTTGAAGTATAATCCAGGAACAACTCGCAGGCATCCTTCCTATGACTGGATAGAATCTTGCGGTTCTTGGAAACATAGCTGATGCAAGCCCTTGCTATGTACACAAATCACTTATCATGAATAGAAGTGAGCTTCCAGTGAGCCTCTTTCATCTGATCCAGTGACTACATGGCCTCACCACAGGTCTGCACGTCTCAGACTGGGGTAGCACCCTGTGGTGCTGAACTGGAACTTCAAAGACACAGAATAAGTATTCATGGATTGTTAATTTCAGTTGAAAATTTAGGAAAATTTTAAATTATTTGCATATAAAATGGACACATTCTAGAGTAGAATGTGAAACGTATCTACTTTTGGGAAATGCAACTCCTGATCACAACATTGCTGACTGACACAAATGGGGTGGTGATGGCAGATGGAGGGAGTTCTTTTTAAAATCCCTCATGTTGGCCTGAGTCATGATAGCAACTGTCAGCTCAGCACCCGGAAGGAACAGACTCAGTCCAAAACTAAGGCAGGAACCCCAGCATGATTGTTATTGCCATAATTATTTCTTATTAAAGTTAGTCACATCTACTGAAATTTGCTGAGCCATGAGAAAGGTACACAGAATTCTCTTTAATCATAGTGCTCTTAATTTCCCTTTGCATTTTACACTGAAATTTTTTACAAGAGTTCTGAGCTTATTTTGCTTACATAGTACACATGCCCACACATATACACACACAACCAATTGCAGAGAAACATTTTGATTTATTATTTAATATGTAAACCTCACATAAAACACTTAATGTATTTTTCTCATTTTCATATTTTAAAACTTTTATGCCCTAGTTTATTTTGCCTTGCTTTTTTACAATCATAATAACTTTTAAGATGAAAATTTCTGAATTCATGTTAATGCTCACAACTTCTGGAAAGAGTGCATACCTAGACATAGTCCAGTAAGTTTTTGATTAGTCCCATACAGTATTTATTTATTTATTTTGAAGAGGGAGTCTCACTCTGTTGCTCAGACTGGAGTGCAATGGTGCTATCTTGGCTCACTGCAACCTCCTTCTCCTGGGTTTAAGCGATTCTCCTGCCTCAGCCTCCCGAGTAGCTGGGATTACTGGAGCCTGCCACCATGCCCAGGTAATTTTTTTGTATTTTTAGTAGAGACAGGATTTCATCATGTTGGCCAGGCTGGTCTCAAACTCCTGACTAGGTGATCCACCTGCCTTGGCCTCCCAAAGTGCTGGGATTACAGGCATAATTCACCATGCCTGGCCCCGTATAGTATTTTTAAAACAATTTCTAGGCCACACATGGTGGATCATGCTTGTAATCCCAGCACTTTGGGAGGCCGAGGCAGGCACATCACTTGAGGTCAGGAGTTCAATACCAGCCTAGGCAACATAGTGAAACCCCTTCTCTACAAAAAATACAAAAATTACTCAGGCAAGGTGGCATGCACCTATAATCTCAGCTACTCTGGAGGCTGAGGCAGGAGAATTGCTTGAACTCAGGAGGTGGAAGTTGCAGTGAGCCCAGATCACACCACCGCACTCCAGCCTGGGTGAAAGAGTGAGAACTTGTCTCAAAAAAAAAAAAATTTAAAAATGTATATTTCTGTATTCTTACAGCTTGGTAAATTCTAAAATGTTTTTATTCTTCCCTTCTCACCTCCTGAAAACTTTCCCACATCTCGATTCTCATTACACTTTTAATTCATTTTATGAGGTTTGAGTATTAATATATCTGAGTAGACACATAGCACTATCCTTCTAAGAAAGAAGGCAAGTGTAATATGCTTTTGGAGTGAGTGTCTATCACCAAAGGAACTCCAGTACTATGTACTCAAATAAAGTTCGCCCATACCTTGTCTGTTCCTTCTGAATAATGGTTAAGACTTTTTACTTAGTAAGTGATCACAACCCACATTACATGAATTTAAGAACAGATGCTGTTGGAAAACACTGTGCTTCAAATCTGGACAAATAGGACATTAATCGATTCAATAGACGTTTGAACAGATACTGCTGTATACAGGACACAGTGCTTAGTGACAAAAGACAGTTCCTGCTCATAGAGTTTTCCATCTACAGAGATACATAAATGATGTCCATTGAATTTCATAGCATCACCACAGAGGCAAGTACAAGTTTCCTGTAGGAAAAGGCACATGATACTGGGCTATAGATTCATACCCCAGGACACAGACTCTGAGATGGATATTTACCTGCAGAATATTTATATGGAATTTCCTCAGGGTACACACCAAAGGGATATAGAGAGTCAAGGATTCCACAGAGGGAGAGTTTGAATTTTGAAGCAGTCAGAACTCAGTACTCACCTGTTGTCTGATGCCAGGGAGCTCTGCAGCCGGAGGCACCCTCCAGAGTTGCGCACCTTTGGGGCAAGAGTGCAGGGCCTTAATTTCCTCACCTCACTACATACCAGGCATTGAATGAGAGTTGTCCTCTGTAGGGATCGTGATGCTGAGCAAAGGAGATAAGGCTTTCTTGGGCTGAAGTCAAATCCCATGGAGGAGCTCAACTGAGAGCTGTCAGTCACCAATCAATGGGTGCCTCAGGCCTGAAAGGGGATCTGGGCTGTGTACCATGGCATCCACACTACACCCTGTATCTGTCAGCTGCTCTCCATACAGGTACTTACCCTGCCCTATCTCACTCAAGCTAGTGGTAAGGATGACAGAAGCCACCATGGATCTATTATGCAAACACATGCATAATAGTGTGTTTATTAGTCTCTGAGAGAGAACAGCTGTTTCCATAGCTATTTCCACCTATGGCCTTCAAGGACTGATGTGTGCATTAAATTCAGAAGCAAGGAAACACAGGAAAAAGCCTTTTCATAGACTACCGAATAAGCTTATTTTCCAAAATTACCATTTCCTTTTACTTTCTTTCTGCCTCTGCTCCCCCACTCAAATTATTTCCATTTCAGAGTACCATGATTTATACTTAATGATTGGGATATTTGGGTGAGAAAAGTCTTTCCTCTCTTTATGTATGTATTAACCTATGTAATATAATGGTCATAAAATTGATCCTGATAGAATTTATAATATAATTTTTTAGAGATAAAAATTTCCCAGCCAAACACTCTTATTTCCTTGGGTTTTAGAAAAAGCTTTTTCATCAGTTTTCTCCCATGAAAAAGAAAGGAAGAAAATGTACATTAAAATGCCTAAAAAATATTTCCTTTATGTAGAATCTTAGAGTTTTTAAGTTAAAAGAATTTGAGAATATGTTCTTTTTAAAAAATTTGTAAAGTTCAAAAACTTAAAATTTAAAGAAGCATGAAAGGTTAGTTGGGTATGTGCTCAGTTATAACTCAACTATCTGCTGCTAAATGCTGGTATAAATGCTTTCTTCATATAACTCTTTTCACTTTTAGTCAACCTCACCCTCAACTCCAAGATGTATCCTTTCCCTTTTCTTTATTTATCTTAGAGGGCTGCGGCAGCAAAAGGAGGGATAAGATTGGAGATATGTGACAAAACTAACTCAAATGATAAAATAATAAGAAAAATAAAAGAAGGGCAGAGATAAAAAAAAGTTAATGTACCATTAACTGAAAAGCAGAGAAAATTTTGTGCATCTAAACGTCTAGAAGGAGAAAGGAAGGAAGAATGGGAAAAAAAGAAAAGAAAGAATGAGCCCTATGATAATAACACAAAGAAAGAAAAGTCACTGCATTTATTTGGATTTTGTGTTACAGTGTCAAGCAGGTACAGACATTAATCGTTTAGAAAGGCAACAGGAAAGAATAAATTTGGGAGGGAAAGCACATGCAAATTCAAAAAGGTATTGAAAGTAATTTATTGCATGGGGTCTTACTGTTATGCAATTTTCTTAATTTTCACTCAGAGTTGTCAGTTTATTTTTAAATAATCTTTATGAACTGAAAACCATCATGATTTATTTTTAATTTCAGGAGAGAAATAATTAATGTTACCACCAGAATTCTTATTTATTGTTATTTGAGGCCCAAGCAGAGGCAAAACCCTTTAAGGGCCTGCAACAGTTAGCAAATGGTGTGAAAGCAAAAAAGAAAGAACAAAAATAAAAAAAACTTAGGATCTGTGACGATGAGTCTCTAGTGTGTCAATTGAGCTAAGATTGAACTACGTTTCCTCCTGCTCAAGGGGTGGAGGTGAAGGTGAAGCCTGGTTCTTTCTGTGTTCTGAAGGCTAGTACAGAGCCTGTGGTGCTCGTACGGCACACCCATGTCATTGTTTACCTCCTGGCCCACCTTTGTGGTGCAGCAGCAGGACTGCAGCTTCTCCGGCTCACACTCTATCTCCTCCTCCAGCTTTCCTGAATCTGGGCCAGATTAGGGTTTGGCACACCCCTGTCATCTAAGTTGGAGGCTTAGAGAAGTAAGGAACCAAGGTGAGTTCCAGCTGGTCCTCACAGCTCACCTTCACAGAATCCACTTTATCTTTGCTTTCTTCATTTGCATTCCATCTTCTTCCCCAAGTGAGTGCTCTGTGGATATTAGTCTCCAGCACGAGTTGCAGAAACAAAAGCCTCACACAGAATGTATAACCAACTTTCACAACTGATTAAGGTCAGGTTGCTAAAAATCTTCCTTTCTTCCTTCCTTTCTCTATTCCTTCCTTCCTTCCTTCCTTCCTTCCTTCCTTCCTTCCTTCCTTCCTTCCTTCCTTCCTTCCCTCCTTCCTTCTTTTTCTCCTTCCTCCCTTCATTCCTTCTTTCTTCCTTCTTTTTCTTCCCCTTTCCTTTCTTCCATACTATCTTCTATTTACTAAAAGCTCTGCTGGTCATCTAAGTGAATCCTAACTGATAAAGAATTTGAACTGGAAGTGGTTATAGAGGAAAGCTGGTAACAAGAAGCTCTGAGAAAGATATAGGTGGATAAACTAGGTGGGTAGAAAGTGTGCATATATTTGTTTTCAAAGTGAATGCTCACCAAAGAGCAAGGAGGATCTTTATAATCAAATGGGTAAGATGACTCATCCTATGAATATTAGTCAGCCTATTTGCCTAGTTACCTCATTAATTCCTTGGGCTCATGAAAAAAATGATAATGGCAGTAGGGATAGAGGTTATGCATGGACTCAGAAGCATGGCATTTCACTCACCAAGGCCAATCTGGCTGCATTCATTAAGTGTTTAATTGGCCAATAGCAAATACCAGCACGAAATATCTGTTACAGTGGCATTCTCTGGTTGGATTAACCAGCCACCTGCGGATGAGTTGATTTAAGTAGAACTACTTCTGTCGCGGAAGGGCAGCATTTTGTTCTCATTGACATAGACACTCTAGATATGAATTTTTCCTGTCTGCACATACTACTCCTTCCAAAACCAACATCTCTGGACTTATGGAATACTTTATTTGCTGTCATGTCATTTTATACAGCATTGCTTCTGATCAATGAACTCATTTAAAAGCCAATGAGGTCTGACATTGTACCATGCTCACATAATTCACTGGTCTTACCATGTGGCTCATCACTATGAAGCAGTTGGCCTTGTATAATGTTGGAATTGGGGTGGTTTTGAAGTCTCAGTAACAGTGCAACTTGGGAGAGCAATATTTAGAAAGCCAGGAAATGCCATACAGGGCATGTTACATGTTCTAAATCCGTGACCAATGTGTAGTCCTCTTTCTACTACCGACAAGATGGCTATGGCAATTGGGTCTTCTCATTATAACTCCCCTAGTGATAGATTAGCAAACTTTTTGATTTCTTTCCCTGCACCCTTTGGCTCTGCTGGTCTAGAAGATAGTTCCCAAGTGACAAATGCTTTTGCCAAGACAAAACAATGGTCCCTTTAAATAATTAAACTGGAAGTTGAAACTGTACTCTGGACAGTGGGATCTTTATACTAGTAATTAATAAGCAAAGACGAGGGTTACTTGTACTGGATGAGAGAATTGATCCTGATTATCAAGGTAAAATTGAATTGTTACCTCACCATGAGGGTAAACAGAACTATAAAATACAAATGGTTTCCCTGGTGGTGACTTTTACAATTCCCATGCCCTATGATTAAAGCTAATGGAAAACTTAACAAAGCAATATAGTCACCAAGATTGCTAATGGTGCAGGCTCTTTAGAAGGGTTTGGGTCACTTCACCACACAAGGTACCACAGCCAAATAAGATGCTTATTTTAGGCAATGGGAATAAAGAATGAGTAATGGAAGAATGTGGTAAAACATACAAGATATGACTATAGGATCAATTTCATTTATTTATTTAATTTATTTTTTATTTTGATTGATTGATTGAAACAGAGTCTCACTCTGTTGCTCAGGCTGAAGTGCAGTGGTGTGATCTCAGCTCACTGCAACTTTCGCCTGCTGGGTTCAAGCAAGTCTCCTGCCTCAGCCTCCCAAGCAGTTGGGATTACAGGTGCCTGTCACCATGCCCACTATTTTATTTTTGGTATTTTTAGTAGAGACAGGGTTTCACCATGTTGGCCAGGCTGGTCTCGAGCTCCTGACCTCAGGTGATCTGCCCTCTTTGTTCTCCCAAAGTGTTGGGATTACAGGCGTGAGCCACTGTGCTTGGCCTTATTCAGAAGCAATGACTAATTTCAGGAGCATGAGCAGTTTCTGTGAAATTTGGTCAGGCTTGATTTTTCTTAAATGGGCTTGTTCGTGCATCTGTGTTCAGCTGGAACATAAGACTCTGCTCTATGTGGTCATTCATCCTCTAGATGATTAGTTCACCTTGTTCTCTTGGCAGTACCAAGATCCCAAGTTGAGTAAGAGAGGGACTAGAAAAATGTAGGGCTACCTTATGACTTCAGTCATTACAAATTCAGAAAAGGTAGAGGATTACCCAGTTTCAAGACAAGTAATATGGATACAGGAATGCCTTTCATTGGTCTGTTAATGCAACCAGTCTACCAGCAAACCCTCATGCTTTACAGAGTACCCTAGGATACTGACAAAAGGGTAGCCCTAGCAGAAATTCAGAACGTTTTTAAGTCTTAATCTTAAACCCCAAACTTCATCTACTTAGAATCTGCATCATTTTTCTTCTACTTTATTATCAAGGAGTCAGATTTTTTCAGTGTCACCTTAGCATTTCAAATTTTAATGCACGTTGTATACTTTATGATATCTGATACTTGTCTGCATTTTCTTGATGATTCCTGATGGTGACAAGAGGAAGTTTAGAAAGTTCTGGGATATCCCATAACCTACATTAGTCTCCTCAAAGGCATCCCCCCAAATAAACATATTAACTAAATAAATTTTATATGGATTCTAATCAAATTTAGCTTCAAAGACAAATCTTGTTTTTCCCCATTTATCCAATTTGAATCATGGGAACTTGCCACCTTTCAATCTTTTCTTACCTACAAAAATGGCCATTTCATATTGTTCAACCTATAGAAGATGAAAAAGTTTCATTTTTTCTCTTTCAGCACAGTGTCCTAAAGATGTCTTCTGGTATTTGCCACCGAAGACCTCTTATCTTTACATGTTTCTTTCAGAGGCAGGTCTCCTCCTGCCTGGCTTACTTAGTGGGCCAGCTCTGACATTAAAAGGTTGAAACATTTCTATTAAATGAAGGATCAAAAGGAGGCAAGAGAAAGCTAGTAAGCAAAGAAAGCACTAAAGCCTCATTCTTTCTCCTGTGAAAATGTCAGTGCCTCCTGAAGGTCTATATTCATTTCATTCTTTTATTGGTGTTTGAAGTATACTGAGATAATAATAGTCTGATATTTAAGGCAATTTAATATGAAAATCTTCCTGTTGAGTAGTTTCTCTGTGTTGGTGAGCACCTTGTGAACATCTTCCTTAATTTTTAAAATAGCACTTCTAATTGTGATTTGCCTAGCATTTCACAAGTGGAATAGGTGAATGGGGATATGTGTAGAGGGATTATAAATTCCAGGAATGAGGTGGGCGCAGTAGGAATGGGAAGTTTTACTTTTTCTTTTTGACCCCCTCTCTCTCTTAGTTAAGAGACACTGAGTGAGATCTGGGATGTTATACTTGTATTGATGTGTAAAAACCAGTATGTGTTTTTAGTTCATCAGTAGAAAAATAGTCATTGAATAATAATGTGTTTGAGCTGTGGAAGAATCTTAATGGTCTACCAGGTTGACTACCCAGTTTTACTGGAGTCTCCTTTCAACATCTTTCTGAGGTGTGCACTCATTTAGCTACTCTTTGATTCTTCCCAGGGTGCTCCCACAACTCAAAGCAGCCCATTTTCTTTGGAGCATATCTGATAATTAGATATCCTAAGTGAGCCAAAATCTTCTTCTCTGAAACTTTCATCCATTGATCTTTTTTTTTTTTCATTAGAAGGCTACTCAGAAAAATATTCCATTTTGGTTGCCTAGTACAGAGTTAGGAATTGTGGTTTTGCATAAGTGCCATCAATTTAAAAGCATTATAGGCAAATACGAGCTATTGTTATTGTTTCATATTTTAAAAGTTGAGTATTTGAAATCAGCTATTAGGTCAAGGGACTAAATAATTTATTCAAAAATGACCTAAGCTTCTCTCTAAAATTAAATACTTAGAGAAGTTTATCCAGATGTTAGTTATTTCTACTCAGTTGAAAGTAGATTTCTAGATTTCTTTTTCTAGAAGTATAAGTTGTGTTTTACTTTTTCAAAGACAAATCAAGGGGTGAATATGACTTTTACAATTAGGTCAATAAGTTTAGTTAAACATGGATCTAAACTTTGTGTATTTTATGTGAATTATCTTACAAAAATATTATTTGCATACAACTATTTATGACTTTTTATTACTAGAACTAGGTATACCTGTAACTAGATAATTCTTTAGACACTTCATTCTTTGTTATGACTAGCTTATTTACTTAACAACCCATAATGTATTAGATAATATGCTATCAAGAAAAGATTTAGAATACATTGACTATATATATATATATATATATATATATATAATATTCTTTATGGGATTCATCTGAATATCAGTAGATCTCATTCTGGGAGATCATTTCTTAATGTTTAACCTCATTTTACCTTATTTGTCCTCCTATTCACATTCTAATGGTTATTAGTCTCAAATTGTAGATCCAGAAATGGAGTGGCTTAGGAACAGAAAGACATTAATCAGCAGAAGCTCATAAAACCAGTGACTAGCTGCTGGGATCTGCTTGAGTCCATACCACTCTGTCTTTGGTCTTACTAGAAGTCAAAATTATCTGTAGTACTTGGTCTTTCTGAGGTCATTCTGACAAAGTTCTTGTATTGCTGGTGTGCTCTCAGTTTTCTTGAAGTCCTTGAAGTCAAAGTGCTGCATTAACTTAGTTGATCCACAAGTGAAAGTCAGTGTTTCTACTTGTGGTCTTTGGAAATCAGCCTCACTCCTTTGTGAAGGCCCAGAGACTGTCTAGAGCCCTGATCTTTGCATATTTTTGCAGCATGGGCTGGTCTGTTTGTGGAATGCATGGAAGTCCCACATGCTGTTGGCTACTTCAGGCTGCTCAGTGTCCTCATGCCCCACCCCACTCCACCTCATAGACTGCTCTGCATCCCAAATATTGTTCTCTCTTCACCCTCCTTATGAGGAAAATACCTGGTGTCAATTAAACATTTCTGGTGAATTGCTATGGTTCTTATTAGTTCTTACTCAATCTTCTGCAATAAATCCCCTGATCTTACACATTTCCAGAGTGATCTTTAAATGTCATCGCCGCGCTCTTTAAAATAATCCAATCAGGCCACTTTCTGCCAAGGAAAAGACCTTTCCCCTCTTCCACCCCTTTGAATTGGCTTTCTACAACTTACTAGACAAAATACAGATTCTTTATTTAGCACCACAAAGTTTTCAATATTCTGACTTTAGCTCACTTTTTCAAGATTATCTTCTCTATAAAAATATTCCAATGTATCCTATACACCATCCACACTAAACTGTCAAATCTCCTTTATTAGGTATTGTACTAATTTCCAAGGGCTGCTGTAACAGTGGGGAATAAATCTGGTGACTTACAACAACAGAAACCCAGAATTAGAGCCGCTGGGCTGAAATCAGGGTGGCAGAAGGGCCACACTCTCTCTGGATGTGGGAATCCGTTCTTTGCCTCTTAAAGCCTCTGGTAGCTGCCAGCATTCTTTGGCTCATCGCCTTATCACTCCTATCTCTGCCTCAGTGGTCGCATTGCCTTTTATTTTGTCTGTTTCAAATCTCCCTCTGCTTCCCTCTTATAAAGACATTTGTGATTCCATTTATGGCCTACCTGGATACTCTTCCCATCTCAAATTCCCTAACTAAATCATATCTGCAAAGTCTTTGCCATAGAAGAAAACACAGGTTCTGGAAATTAGGATGTGAACATATCTCTCAGGGCTATATTTAGCCTACCCACATTTATGTATTGCTGAGTAGCCTGTTATCCCTAAAATTAGCAGTTTAAAACAAAAACTATATTATCCTGTGGGCCAGGAATCTGAGCATGTCTTGGGTGGATCCTCTATCTTGGAGTCTCTCCCAAGGCCACAATCCCCACAAGACTTGACTTGCTTCCTGGTTCGCTCCTGTGCTTGTTTCAGTGTTCCTTTCTGCATGGTTGTTGGACTGAGTTCCCAGGTCCTTATAAGCTGTTGGCTGGAAGCCTCTCTCAGCTCACTGCTACACAGATCGCTTCATTGAGCATCTCCCATGATGGTGACTTGCTTCATCAGCAAGTGAAGGGGCAAGAGAGAGTGCCAGCAGGACAGAAGTCACATCCATCACTTTTGCCTGCTCTATTTGTGAGAAGAAAATCACTAGATCCACCCCACACTCAAGGAGAGGGGATTACACAGAGACATCAATATTAAAAAGCAAGCTCATTGGCTCCAATTCAAGACCTTCCCACCATGGCTCCCTCAACATGTCATCTTCTCTCATGATTGCATGCCCGTGCGTAAGTTTTCTCCTATTGTTTCAATGCTACCTGCTTGGAAAACTCTTCCATAGGTTTCAGCCATGATTTCAGTTGCCATCTCTACACTGAATTCTTTGTCCCAACAACATTTGAAATTCCAAAGCATTTTTATACCTTCGTGTCACCTATAGCTGTTCACACATTTGACTCTCCCATTAAGCTAGGGTTCTTTGGGGTCAGGAGCTCTGTCATTTTCCTTCTATGCTCTCAGTGCCTCTTGGACACAGTTCCCTGCATACAGGAAACACTCAATAAGTATTGTTCTGAATATTAGTTCTTTTCATAATTGCGTAATTTGGTGCTTATCTGAATGAAACGTGATCACTGTACTTCATGTATTCACAGTTTGCCTTGAAGAATTTGACTTTATCTATTGTGCTCTATTAATCTATTGTGCTCTAGCTGCCTGTGTTGCTTCAACTTCACTGTATAAATAAATTCCCTGGGGATTCACTTAAAAAGTAAATTCTTATCCTCTAGGGCTGGGATGGAGTTCAAGATTAAAAATTTCTAGCATGTTCCAAGCTGGTGCCCATACTGTTTGTTCAGGGACCACATTGAAAATAATAGAACATAGAAAAAAAATGTAAAGGAAGGTATAGGAAGGGATATTTGAGTTAAAAATAAGAGGATTTTCTAATAGCAAGATGTATATAAAAGGAGGATGGATTGTATGGGGGTGTGAGTGAATTAATTAATGAGTTCATTTTTTTTCTGGGCTAACTCACATATGGGTTGGGAGTCTAATTTTTAGGGATAATATAGAAGAGACTCAGGGGACAGTTAGAATAAATCGGGTTTTTTTCAATATGATCTATAGGGTGCTATGGTTTTATTGAAGTCCTTAGGACATCCATGAGCACCAAGGAAAATCTGAAATTTTAACTTCAATCCTATATATTTTATCTGTCAAAAACCACCTTCAATTTTATATATGTTACCTATTGAAGTTCTGTGTAAGATTTAATTTTTTAAACAAATTAAATGGCTTAAAATACACACACACACAACACATACACCCAAAAATACAAACATGGCACTAGACGAGTTTCTCTGATTCTATGAGCCCCAATCAGAGAACCATGGCCAAATGTTAAAGGAAAGATTCCTCAGTGAACAGCTTTTCAATTTAATCTATGGAAGTTATTTCCGATCTTCAAATTCTTGATTAAATTGCAGGGAAAACTCATGTTCCATTGTGTCATTTGCAAAATAGCTCAATACCCTTCTGAGTAAGCAGACTGACTCACAGAGTCCCTGGACCATAGAACTGTATCTTTATGTGTTTAGTTCATGGGAGAAGCCTTCAGAGCTTCCTTCATCCCAACACTTATTGGTTCTTATATTATAGACAACTTTAACACACAACATGACACAGTGAAAGAAAGGAACAGTCAGGTGGGAATCCACAGATGTGGTTAAGGCTTAGCTCTACCAGAAATAACTCCAGTGGTTTTGAGCATGTCCCTTGCCCTCTCTAGGCCTGTTTGCTCATGAGAAAATTGTTCTAGATCAAAGGTTGGCAAACGTTTTTGTTAAAGGGCCAGATAGTAAGTATTTTAGTCTTTGTGGACCATACAATCTCTACCGCAAGTATTCAAGGCTGCCATAGACACTATGTAACCAAAATCAGTGTGGCTACGTTCCAGTCAAACTTTCTTTACAAAAACAGGTGGTGGGCTAGATTTAGTCTGTGGGTTATGCTTCCTAAACTCTGTTCTACAGGATCACTGGGCATCTGCCCAGCTCAGAAACTGTGATTTAAAATTAGATAGACTCTGGTAATTTTTCACTAAGTTATTAATAGGTTATACTGGCTTGAACTACATTTGCTTTTGAATAGGGAACAGAATCTTAACTCATGGACCATGATTCTACAGAAGATTTTCCGACATCAGGGTCAGGTAGTAGCAGAGATATTTTTTGATCCAACAGTCTTTGGAGGGCTCTGACATTATGTCTCATTGGAAGTTACTTGCCCTGTCTATATGTAAGGCCAATCGGGTTACTCAGAGGGGGTTATTAGCATTTGGAGGTCCCTGCTGAAGCCTTTCTGGGACTGCTCACTTGCGAGGACAGCTGAGAAATCACAATAGGAACAATGAATCCTGTTATTGGGAACTGTAAATAATGAACTGACTGCCGTAGTTCTGCTCCATAGGGCCCCATACTGACTACTATTCAATTGTAAATATCTCGTCTGCTGTTGTTCTGGCGGACAGAGAGTCTTTGCTATATATTACGCTAAACATTCCCTGGAATCCTACTGCAGGAAGAGAGGACAATGCAGGTGGCAAAACCAACCTATTAACTTGCTGTACATCTGTTTCTGTCTCCTCATAATTCAAACTATCAAGACAGCCCACAACTTCCCTTTGAGAAATATGAATATTTTTATAGGTATGGAAATCATATATGTGTATACAAATGTATTGCTATTTGATTCCTTCAGTGGCACCTTCCTGGAGATGAAAGAGATTGACTTATGTCATTTATTTTTCCCTACAGTGTTTTTCCTCTTTCATTTGGTCATGTTTTGCTTTAACTGATACAGAGCCTTTCCCATGAAGAGCTATCAAATAGCTGGGGAGATATTTCAGGGAGTCTTAAATTAATATCCATTTTGCATCTGGTGCCTGGTGCTGTCACCAAGACCATGGCTTGGGTTCTTGACCAAATACTGCATTAATTATTTTCCTAGATGTGATTTTTTTATTTGCCAGTTTGCTAACTTAATACCTGAACCACTTCTGAATTTTTGAACTTTGAGATTCTGGACTCTGAACTATGGCCCCTGGATCCTGTCTGTTTCTGTATTCATTCCTGAACTTACTCTCCAGGCAATTAGGATGTCTGCTAAACTTTGAGATATTTTCTTGCTGTCCATCAGATAGAGTAGGAAAGTTGTTCAAAAAAAGTAAATTTACAGAGCTTCAAAGTTTAAATGGCTCCTTGAAGTCATTAATGATAATCCTTTTTAATTTATAATGAAGGCCGTGGGTCCCAGAGACATTGCCTGATTGGCCAGAGCATACAGATGCCAACCAGATATTAGTTTCCCTCCTGATCCCTACCATCTTCCTCCCTGGGCAGTCCCCTCTGCTTCAAATACGTTTGGAAGAACAGTTTGTTTCCTTACATGCTGTCCTGCCTTGGTTCCAGCTTTAGTTTATGAAAAGGGAGGCTTTCCAAAATGCTGGGGTCTTTGGGGACTTTGTTGACATCATGCCCCCAACTCTTTAAAGTGCTCTCAATTCAAAGAAGCGTTTGTGGCACTCTTTTTTTTTTTAATTTATTAATTAATTATTTATTTATTTTTATTATTTTTTTAATTGCATTTTAGGTTTTGGGGTACATGTGAAGAACATGCAAGATTGTTGCATAGGTACACACATGGCAGTGTGATTTGCTACCTTCCTCCCCATCACCTGTATCTGGCTTTTCTCCCCATGCTATCTCTCCCCAACTCCCCACCCTCCGCCGTCCCTCCCCTATTTCCCCCCGAACAGACCCCAGTGTGTGATGCTCCCCTCCCTGTGTCCATGTGTTCTCATTGTTCAACACCCACCTATGAGTGAGAACATGCGGTGTTTGATTTTCTGTTCTTGTGTCAGTTTGCTGAGAATGATGGTTTCCAGGTTCATC
>CAUYLG010062189.1:0-31567 GCA_963573385.1 Cacajao melanocephalus
CATAAAGCATAAAACAGGAAAAAAAAGAACAATATAGTAGTTTAAATGCAACATAGAGGATAAAACTATGAAGAAGTAAGGTGCTCAAACACAAAATTCAGCCAGGAAGAAGAGGGGTGTGATCTGACAGGAACACACAAGGGGCATCCAGAATATGACAGCCTTTTATGTCTTGACCAAGGTGAGAGTTTATTTCAATGTTTTTCTTCTGACTAAAAATTCATTCTTTACACAGCTATCTCAGTTGTCCTCCTACCACATTTCAATACCCACAGCTACTTAGCCACACTGCAGTTATCTGTTGATTTCTTTCCCGTCATCCATCCCAGCATGACTGGGCAGGATGAACTACTGTGATTGATGTCCCTGCTCCTCTACTGGTCAGCTCTCACTGAAGGTCCATTAATATGCCAGGGCAATCTGCTTTAATATGTGTTTGAAGAGCTGTTACACAAAAAGATAGGTTATTATTTTTCTAATAAATCTCCATGAAAGAACATTTTTAACTTACTTTGGTAAAATACATTATTCTCAAGTTTTCCTGTGCATTTCACTTTATATATGTATATATTTTATTGCACTTTAGATATATATATACTTTATTGCACTTTAGGTTCTGGGGTACATGTGCAGAACATGCAGGATTGTTGCATAGGTACATACACGGCAATGTGGTTTGCTGCCTCCATTCCCCGTTGCCTATATCTGGCATTTCTCCCCATGTTATCCCTCCCCAACCTCCCTACCCCCCACTGTCCCTCCCTTAATCCCCCCCCAACAGACCCCAGTGTGTGATGCTCCCCTCCCTGTGTCCATGTGTTCTCATTGTTCAACATCCGCCTATGAGTGAGCACTATTATTATTGTCAAACAACTTTTGAAGAGATGTGACTGAAAATGAGAACTGACTTAACACAGGGAATCTGAGATTTGTAATGCACATCTCATTAAGAGAATAAACAGCACCAATTTACTTTGGCAGGATGGTTAATCTAATGCTCATTTCTAACCTATTTATATATGAGTTTGAAATCTGAAATTTGGACAGTTCTCCTGTACCCTAGCCAACCAACATCTGCTTGTATTTTCCATTCACTTGTTCAAGTTCCAGTTCATAAAATTTTCTTTTCATTCTTTTTGTCCCAAAAGGAAAGATGGTGCTTCCCTGGGGGATAACTGAACATATGCCCAAATGCCTTTAAAGAAAGCTGCACTTTTTGCACTTTCAGATTAGAAAAGAGGGGTTCGTAGCAACCCACTACCCCATATTTCTGAGCAACCACCTGGCAGCCTGGCCAGCCAAAGGCCCACCCAGCTGAAACAGTTCTGTGCAGCCTAAGACAAGTATTCCCTGCCTCCCGGCACACATTAAGGCTTAGATTTCCACTGTGCTTCCCCTAGAATACTCCGTCCTTTCTGATTGTTCTCACCACTTAACTGTTAGTCCCTCACACTCCATTCTCCTAGCAGCTGCTTTTTCCTCAGAAAATCTGTGATTCAATAACAGCCTGACCTCAGGCATTCCACAAAAGGAAACACTCAGAAAGTCAACCTGACTTTCTGGATGAAACCATTTAAGTGATAGGCCATAAATTACACCAGCCACCCATTAAGAGAAGTTAAGATTGTGTTTCACAGTTTCACAAGGAAAACCAGTCACATGATAGTAAAACCTCATTAACTCCGATCACTAGTTGAGAATTTGAGACCAATTCCACATGGCTGGGCTGACCCTTGTTCTGACAGAGCACAGACTAAATGGATAAATAAGGTGAAGGAGAAATGTCTGTTTAGGGGCAGTGGATGGGGCCTGTTGTTCTCCAAAGGCCCGCATTTCCTCTTTACACCAAGCCATCCCCCAAATACTTAAAACACTTAAGAGAATAAATGGCTTTCAATTATAGACGACATATGAACAGCCCATCTGTTCATAACAATGCATCCTTACCTATCCATTTGACATTAACCTAGCTCCACTTGCTATACAATCCAGATAGTAATAAAATTGAGTCACTTTTAAAATTATTGGTGTTTGCAACGTTGTTTGCTCTCTTTGGTATCTCATAGCTTTCTTTAGAGGTTTAATTTTTTAAAAAAAAGGTTGGGGGATGAATAGCAATAAGGCAGGAATCAGTTTTGTTTAGTGGTTGAACGCACTGAAATGAAAAACGAGAGGTTCAGTTTTGGTTTCATTTCAGTTTCACTTATTGGACAGCTCACGTGAATTTTTGCTGGAGTTTCCATCTCTGGAACATAGAATTAACTGCATGTAAGCTTGCTTTTCTTATCTGTAAAGGGGTGATAGAACCTGCCACACAGCACACATAGAAAGCATAGTACCTGGCTCAGGAGTTATTGTTGCTAACTTAGTCTGTAATTCATTTTGTACTAGAGCAGAGCAACTCTTTCCGGATTTGCCCAGTTGGTGAGCTTTTACTGAGTTGTTTCGTTTGTCACTTTAAAAAATAAAAGCAGAGCTACTTATAAAATATTTAAATCTTGCAGTTATTTCAAAATCTGATACACTGTCATAAAAATCAGACTCCATTGCCAGAAGGTTTAGTTTCCCCTTTTAAAAAAATCTAAGGAAAAAAATACATTTGAAAGTTTGTGAGTAACTACATCAATTAGGTTTCGTTGTATAATCTTAAATTACTTATCTTGCTCTTATACAATTCTTGTGGGCTTTAATCCAAACTCATCCTAGTTTGAGTCAATGAGTTTTAAAGAAATCATAATCTTTCAGAGCTATAGATGCAAATACCTCAACTTTGTGTCCTGTGCTTGATTTAAAGTATAAACAGCTCCTCTCTCAAACTGACCTTCCTCTGGGATGTGACAGAAGCCTGGCCTATGCTGGACTTTTTCAACGAGATATGAGGTCTAGACTCCTGAAACCAATCTCAGAGGGGGACAAATCGTCTCAGTACTATGTCTGGGTCCACAGGGAGGGGCCGTGCAACCCTAAGGGGAGGCTTCACGATGAACCCTCACAGCCCTTCCCGTGCACTCCCCTGCCAGCCCACCCTCACTTACAGGGCACATCATACATGACTGACCCCTCTATGGGCAATGCCCTGGCCTAAGGCTCCTGGGAGCAAGCACTCTGGCTGGAACCTGAGCCTGTGGCTCCCTAAATGTGCTCTGTTTCCTAAAAGGCCAGAAGGACACCTCCTCACTGGCCAGAGCCCTGAATTCTGCTTTATTTCCTACACATCTTCTCTGTACCAGTGTCAAGTACCTAACATAGCATCTCCGTAAATTTTCATATACCAGGCATTAGTTCTTGTATAAATGAGAGAAGAAAGCTCAGAAGGATTGAATGTGGCCCCAACCCCTGAGCTGATGAGCTGATGAATGGCAGTGCCACCAAAGTCATCTGTCCCAAAAGATGGGTCCTGTCCTTGGGGAAAGCCCCCAGTACTGCCTGCAGGGACTATCTGTGGCAGCACAAGAGAAGGGAAGGGGCCTGCCCCTCCACTGCAATCTTTCAGAAAGGTGTGCGTCTTTGATTCTTAGCTCTGGAAGAACAATAAAGTGCTATTTAGGAAGGGACAATCTGGGGGCATTTCCAGGGAGGTGATTTCTGAATCTCTCAAAGGGCTAAGAAGATCCACTGCAGTTTGTCCAAACACTTCTGCTCCAAATTAGGTCTCCTGGCCAGATTGATGCCAATGGGAACACACCCACCAATGCACGCAGGGTCTCTCAGGGTCTGCCATCACATCTTCCTCGGGCATTTAGCAGGTACAATTAGCACATGGTAGGGTAAAATCCTTGCTGAGGAATACCATTAGCCAAGAAGTGTAATTTTTTCTCATAAAAAGGCCAAAGCAACATTCCTATGCTGCATTCCATTCAGCCCTTTAACAAAAAGGTTAGGCTGAATATCATCAATTCATATGACTGCCCACACTTGCAGCACTTTTGGTTGTTTTTGAAAATGCATCATATTTCTGTGTCATCTCCCATGCTGCAATAGGTGTGCATGTCTGTGGATTCTTGGTGGGGCAGAGTGAGGATGGGGCAGACAGAGCTCTCCCCTGGCAACAGAGGCCTGGAATCGGATCTTTAACAGTCACTGGCTGGTGACACTGAACATGTCCCCTCACCTCTATGTGCTTCCATTTCCTCACCTGTGAAATGAGTGAGATGGGCCACATGATCTCTAAGGCGTCTTCCTGCTTCCTAGTCTGAGATTCTATTATTTAATAATAAGGGAATATGAGATTATGCTCAAACATCAGAGCAAGGCTTTGCCAACTGAATACAATAACTGATTTTGTTTGCAAGTTGAGTGACTTCTTTATCAGTGAGAGGATTGTGAAAGCTCTTCTACACAAGCCAGCCTCATATTAAAAAAATCTGATACAGGAGAAGCTCGACTTACTAAACAGATAAATTAGAAAGTGATTATTTGCATTACAAAAGAATTCACCACACGTTTCCTTTAAATAGCGAAATCCCAGGCATTTAAAAAACAATTTGATTTAGTAGAATTCAATTTGTCCTCTTATTTTTCCAGTAACACAGCTATTACACAAACAGACCATATTTAAAGTAATGAGAAGCTACTTTTTATAGTATGTATCAGATCAGAAGGAATAAAGCGGATGACACCAACACTTACTGAATGCCTGCAGTGTGTCTGGAGCTGCAGACACATTATTTCATTTCCCTCTAAAATACAACTATAAGGTAGATATCACAGCCTTCATTCAGGATCAAAGGAAACTGAAAACAGAAACATTATGTGACTGTGTCTAAAGTCTCAGACCAGGATTCATATGCAGGACTGCCATTACTTCTTTCCCTTACTCCAAGCCCCTGGGGGCAGGAGGCCATGCTAGATAGAAAACTAACCCTGATTTGATAATGTGGACCGTGAGTGGGATATTCTAGAGTGCTAGGAGACACTGATTCTAGTCTTACTTCCCCCAATACTCACTGTGTAACCCTAGGAAAGTCACGTAACCAGATCTCAGTTTTCTCGTTTCTAAAATGGGGAATGACTTCCCCCTACCTCCTAGTTTGTGTAATCAAACAACATAATGTGTATCAAAGTACTTTATAAACTGCAAAGTGCTATAAGAAGACACAGGGATACTATTAGTTCAACAAACAATCCTAGAACTAAAATATGTTACTGGTGTATTGTACTTAGAAGATCTAAGAAAACCACATCCTCATCACACTTAGGGCTAGTCAGACCTTAACAAGGCTCACAGGTTCAAAAAAATCAACCCTGGCAAGCCTATATGAAGAGCTTGAAGGGAAACTGGAAAGGATGCAAGAAGCCAATGCAAGTACCATGTCTGACCTGGAAAACTAAAGTTCATGGACACTGAGCATCTAACGGGCTATTCTGAAGAAAATGGTGGCAAGATAATCTCCTGTTGTGAAAACAGGACAACCTGAAACCTTCTTAAGTTATAGGCAAAATATGCTGCTTCTATCGCTGGGTCATGACCACCGGAAAAGTTAGCCAATAAATAGCCAGCAGTTTTCTAGCTTTAGATATAACCCTGCCTGGAAAAGTATGAAATTGGCAACACATGTGCCCAACGATCGATCTCCACATACTCCTCTGGGGCCTCTCCTCGATCTTCCCACTTCTGTTCACCTCCTGCTTTGCCCTGGCCTCCCCAGAGCTAGGTGTCTTCCTTCCCTCAGTGCCTTTGTTCTTTCATTACCTTGGCCCTCCTCAGGGAGTGAATGGATTCATTATTAACAGGTATCAAAGCCTGAAGATGCATTCCTGTCATCCCCAAATGGAATATCTGCATTCTCAAAATGATTCCTAGGAGAGCCATAATTCCTTTACAAAAGAAATATCACCATTAATAATGGTTAAGGCTGGCGATGCAACAAGCCAGAGCATGGAGCCAGAGCATGACAACAAGTCAGGATCCTCTCAATAGCACCCCTCAAATCATTCCAACAGCAATCCTCACTACTCGAAGAGGGGGCCTTGGGACGAGACATTATGCTCAGGGTCCCTCCCAATTAGTGGGTGAGTTTGCCACAATTTATCAAAGTACCAAGTAGAAATGAAAATCAAAGAAAAAAATAAGACAAAGAGAAAGCCCAAATTTAAATTCCAATTCCTAGCAGAAAAAAACCCCTCTCTGGCAATGGAAACAATAAGATCCAGCCAACTCTCTGCTCATAGCCTCTCCTGGAACAATTGAAGTCCCTAGTGAATGAACCACATGTGTGAGTCTGGGGTTGCCCAGAGTCTATCAGGAAAACAGCAAGTTTCCTGAAACTCCACAAGCCAGCCAACTTGCCAGGCATGGAAATGTGGCCAGGTCTTTGCTGTGGGTCCAGGACAAGATAAATTCAAGCAGCATCTTCTAAGACACTGGGACAGAGCAACTCACTCCCCCAACTAAAGCAAGGTCATCTTTATGATGGGCATTCTAACCACCTGAGGAAGGTGGTGGGAAGGAAACTTGGAAGGAAAAAACGTGTGTAGTGTGCTATGTGTCACGCCCCGAAGACAATGGAACATTCGTACAGAAAGACTGACACGCAATTGCCAATGTGAATGTCAGTGGGTTATTTGCTGCATAAATACCAATTAAACAAGCCTCGCAGCAGCTTCAATCTGCTCAGCCAACTTTGAAAAGAGCATATCTCTTCAGAACTCTAACTTTCTCCTGCACTCATTGGAGCTCTGCTCTTCCTTTTCTCTATTCCTTTTGGATTGTAGATGTTCTTAGAATTATTCAAGCAGCTATAACTTTCCAAGGATGCATAATAGGGCAGAACTAACTAGCACAATCCAAACACAACAAATTAAGCCTAATAGAGAGCGGTGTTCTCAGCATCTTCTTCTTTATTCCGGGTCAACTGCCTCCTACAAAGCCTCCCGTCATCTGTTTCTCCCCACATTCTTTATTCTAAAGCAAGAATTCCCTGTCTTAGACACAGTACGACCTGTAGTTGACTCCAAAATGGGAAATTACATTTTAAAAAATCTTGGTTCGTTTTCCCTGATGGAGAAAGCTTTTCTTTTCCAAATTATCAAGCCACGTATTTTCAAGAACCAGAGAATGAATCGCACACAGCTGATTCTGCCTCCTACAGAGATCTTTCACGGTATTATTCACAAGCAAGTGACCAAGGTAAACTAAAGTGGTTTCTGTAGCCATTTGCAATTATTGACAAACAATTTCATAACGGAAAACAGAAATTACAGGCAAGTGCAATAAGCTGTTTATCCAAGATCTACCTGCTGGTGGCTCTTTTTCTCTATTTTTCTTTCAAGCAAAATACAAGCTATCATAGGAATGCATTTCTCTGTTCATGATTTTTCTTGTATCTCCACCACCAGCCTTGTTTTCCAGTCTGTCAGTTGGCAGGATTCGTATTCAATCGCAGTAGTAACCCAGACCCTAGTGCATTCTTGGGTGTTCCAGAGACTCCCGCACCTTCAGGTTTGTGCGAAAAGATCATCCCCCAAACCGCAAAGAAGGCATTCCCACCCGGAGAGGGACTGCTTAGGGGACTTAAAGGTATGGGTAATGCAACCCGAGAGGGGGTCTGTTTTCACCCCCCCTATCCTGGGTGCGCAGACACCCTTTGACCCCAGGCTTCACAAACTGGGCTACAGGGGAAGTAATTCCCCAAGGAACCGCGGGGGTGCCGTTTGCGCAACTGGATGACTCGCGTGTCCCTCCGCATTTCATTTGCACCAAAGAAGCGCGTGTCAGAGGGAATTTTTTGTTTTTATTTTATTTTTTCTTTTTTTTGGTGATTCTGTTATCTTTTCACCAACTGCAGGAAGCTCAAGGAATCTCCGAGCTTTCTGGCTGGGCGGATGGGCTCGCGCTTGGCTTGACTGAGCGGTACATCTCTACCTCTCTGTCTCTAGCTCTACCATAACAGCGGCCACTCAGCCCGCCGAAGTCCCCTGTTCCCCGCCGCACGTTTCTTTTTCTTCTCAGTTCTTTAGGCTGTTGAAGCCGCGCTCTGGGTAGATAAGAGACGAGGGCAGTGGGGGGAGCGCCAGCTGATCTCGCCTTTCCCGCGCCCCGGGGCATTCCGGCGCCGCCTCGGTGCCCCCGCGCGCTGGGGATGCAGCCTCCGCCGCCGCCGCACCTGGCTGCCCGAGTGCCCACACCCCGTGCGGAGCCGCCCGAAACTGGGGCCGCGACGGCCGCGGGAGCTGCCAAGGAGCTGTCGAGGCGCGTTTGCCTTTGCTTTTTAAACGAGATCCCCGGGATCTTTTCTCCATCCCCCAACCCCCAACGGGACACGGAACTCCGGCGTTTCCCGAAAGCCACAAAAGGGGGGCACGGAAATCCCAAGCTCGCCGGCTAACTCGGAGAACGCAAACTCGAGGCAGAGCGAGCGCCGTGCGGGGATGCTCTGTCGGGGACCCGAAGCACCCGGCTTCCCCCGCGACCCCCATCCTCCTGAGATCCTGGTTAGACATCTATCCAGCCCACGCTCAGAAGGCGGGGGTTACCCCGACTCATCCCGGAAGCCGCTAACTTCGGAAATCCCTCCCGTTAGGTTCGCGAAACGAAGATACCTCGTCATCTCGGCGGGGCAAGTCCGGATTCCGCCAGGGCAGGTCCGGGAGGTCACCCGGGGCAGGCGATCCGAGGCAGAGAGCTTTAAAATCCTGCCGCCGCACGCCCCATCAGAGCGCCGAGCGCGCCTGCTCCCTTCCCGTCACCCTTCAGTCTCCCATTCGCCGGCTAAACTTTTGGGGGATCACATCTCCAAGCCTTGGGAGTTCCGGGTGAAGCCTCCCTCTTTTCTGAACCTCTTTACTGTAATGTAATCACGGGCAGACAAGAGGGGTGGCTGCCTTGTTCTTTGCAACGTAAAATCAACAGATACCCAATCAAGCTCCAATGCCCGGCCAGCCCCTCGCCCCCTGGTGCCCACTCTCCCTCTCCCCCCATTCCCGTCACCTCCGCCCGCCAGTTCTCTCACAGGCTCCGGGCGTGCAAGAGCCATTGACTTGTGCTCAGGAAAAGCAAATCACTAGAGTGATGTGAGAAGCAACGGTGCACCTGGCTGTCCGTTGAACGGTTGTAGAGAAGAAAACGGAAAGGGGAATAAAACGGGGGCATTCTCCTTTTCCAACAAGCAGGGCTTTTCGGGGGAGTTTGGGGCCGGGGGCTTCTTGTCCGGTGGTTCGGCACTTGCTTTCCTCAGATCCGCTTTCTGCTTACGGGCGGCGAGTCTTACCCTGCTCCCCGCAGAGGGCGCGGTGAGGAAGCCCGCGGGGGGCCCGCAGCTCCATGTCAGCGCCTCCGCCGCCGCCGTCGCCGCGCGAGGCAAGCACCGCGGCCGCACTTGTGGCTGGTCTCCGGGCTGAGGGGGCTGAGCTGGCCAAGCCGGCGCCAAGTCTCTTCCATGTGAATAACAAATACTCCCACCGGCGGCCGCGATTGGTCTGCGCCCGGCGCCTCCAGATCCTCCGCCCGCGGCCATTCACCCGGCGCGGCGCTGCGCGGGTAGCCGCTACCGGGATCGCGCCCGGGATCGCCAATCCCTTCGCGCCAACCAGTCACCTCAGGAAGCGGGAGGAGGAACCCCCGAGGGGCGGGAGCCTCTGGATTTCGGTGTCACCCAGCGGCCCTGGCGTGGGCAGGGAGGGGGGACCCTCGGCCCGCGGATCCCCCTCCGTGCTTCAGCCCGAAGCGACGAGGAGACCAGAAATGTCAATAGTTCTGATTTTTAAAAAATCACCCCCACCTTCCCCGCCCCCAAGAAAAAAGGGAGGACCCAACGGCAGTGTAGGATGGTGGCAGGCGGGGAAGAAGCGGGAGCGGTAGAATGAGGAATATGGCTGTGGAAGAGCCCAGCGACTCCGGCTGCCTGGCGAGCCCGGGACCGGCGCGGAGAGGCGCGACACCAGCCCGAGCACGGCGGGCAGCACCCGCGAGCCCGGGTCCCCTGTGAACACAGCTCCAGAAAGCGTCACCGAGAATAACACATGGTAGATGAGAAGTCTCCCGCCACATGCTGCTTTCTTTTCGGGGATGCTTAAAGTAGAGCCCGCAAGCCGCGCGGTTCCCCTGCAAAGTTTGCCTCGCGCGCGCTGCGGTTCCGCCATTTGTCCCGCCCGGCGGTTCAGGAGATTGTCTCCCCGCTTCCTGCCCCCGAGGGTCTGGGGGACGCGAGCTACGGGGGCCCCGAGCTACGGGGGCCCCCTAGGCTCGAGGTACCACACAGCGCGGTCTCGCTGCGGGCACTGCGAAAGAGGGGGCGTGGGTGGCTATCGGGACGGTCATTTCGTTGAGATGATTCAAGGAGCCGCAGACGCGGGGCAGGAAACTCCAGGGGAACCGTTCTCGGATTCTGCAGGGAAACCTTGGGATTACCTCCGCATGCCGCCTGTGGAAACCTGCCGGGCTCGACGTACACAGCCCAGCGCCCTCCCCACTAGTTACCACCTAGGCCTCCCGACCCCGCACCCGCCGGAATGAAAGAACCGGACCCTTCGCCGCCCAGCGCCGGGGAAGCTGCCTCGGCCGGGCCTTGTGTTGGTGAGAAAGTTCCATCTAGAGGCGGCCGCGCGCAACTGCAGGCGGCGCCGCAGGCCCGGGCGAGCCAGGGAGAGCGGGGTGCGTGGGGGAGAGCGGGGCCCGTGGGGGAGAGCGGGCAGCCCAGGAGATAAGGAGAATGGAGAAGGACAAGAGAGACCCGAAAAGGCAGGCTCTAGTCCTCCGTTCAGCATCTCTACAATGAATTTTATCTTCCTAAGCATCATGAACTTAAAAGCATCATGTCAGGATTCTTACATTAATTCCTGTATGTATATATATCTCTTATTCTGTTCAGGTTATTTTACTTGTCACATCAACTCTGTGAGATGATCAAAATCATTAAGCCCACTCTACAGATGAAGAAACCGAGGCTTAGAGACACGGCTGGAAAGCATTAAAGCCAGAAATCACAGCTGCCTAGCTTCAAAACCCCATAGCACTTCCTCCCTGGTTGTGTTGGCTTTTCCCAAGGCTGGATTTAATGTGCACACTTTCGATTGAGGAGATAGCCGTCTCTCTCCTAATTTCGAAACAGGACCCTTGCCCTTTATCACTTAGAAAAATCTACAGGTTTCAGCCCAGGACACCTCTTCCCCTGTGGTTCCCTTCCCTCTCCCATCTCCTCATGAGAGGCTCTTTGATTGTAAAATCATTATTTTCTAGCCACAACAACAAAAGAGGGAGGGAGGAGGATTTGGAGAGAGAAAATGGGCTGGGTCCTCTAGCTGAAAACCTTTTTGCATAGGGAACCTCAATTCCCTTTGAATGTCTGCTGCAGCCCTGAAGAGGGTGATGATCAGTGGCCAGTGCCACTTGGGACAAGAAAGGTGGGAAGAGAGAAAAGCTCCTAATTTATGCAGAGCTGGGACTGGGTGAGCTTCTTGGTTGCATATCTGCGTGTAAGAAACTTTAACGATTTTCTTTTCTTAGGGACTGGAAGAGCTTCCTCCTCCCGCATAAGTGTAAAGTAAGTGCAGCAGTCTGATTAGTATAGCAGGAAGCCCACTCCACCCCAAACTCCAGACCCAAGACTCCGGTCTGAGAAATGTTATTGCAGATAACGTAGAAGTATGAGTAAGTCCCTGTTAGACCCTTTGCTACATGTGTATTAATACATTTGAGGGGAAAAGAGACACGACAGAGGGGAAAGGCAGAGGAGGTCCTCAAAAATGAGGCCTCTGCAGCTGCTGACCACACATGGTCTTCAGGGTCAGCTAGAGGCCAGCCGTGGGGCCAGTAGGGTGGTTACCTGGCATGAGCCAAGAGGGCAGCAACCTGGTGCTCTAGTGGGCCCATTTTAATAATAAGGACAATAAGGCAGGCTTTGGAGGTCTGACAAGTCTCAGTGAGCCACTTGGGGAAGAAATGCCTAATGAGCTACTTTTCTGCTTTCTCTATTGATCATTACCTGCAGAGAACTGATGTCTTACAGGCACATCACTGCCCTTTTTGGTGCAGCCTTCTGGGAGAAAATGAGACTTGATCTCTCCTAAGGAAAGTGCAAGTCCAGTGCTTCATTTTGCATCATCTTTAACTCTTGATACTCAAAATAGAGCCATCACTCAAATCCTACATGGAATCTGGTCAATAAGGAATAAAAGCCATCTATCTGTTCTTCAGTGTTTCCAATGGCTTTATGTAGTAACCCCTGAGCAAGTGACATAGGCTCATGTACAGGTTATAATTCACCCAGACTGAGAGCAACACTGGAACACAGGAAGAAAGATTATCTCCAGGAGGGATTGGTCCCTATTAGTAACAGTCACAGGAAAAACGTCATCAGCTATTACAGCCTCTATTCATGAGACCCAAACACCATGATGCTGCTTGCTCTTTGCTGCAATCTGAGTGAGGGGAGAGTGTCTGAAACCCAGGCCGTCATCCACCTTGCCTCTCCTTGAGCTACCACCTTCTACAATATACAATCTGTCTTTGGAAAGTGTCTGACCTCATCCTCCATCCCACCCTAAATGTTTATTCAAACCAAATAAATTTCCTAGTAGTTAATCCTCCAAGAAGATTTGCCTATAATCTTCTCATTTTCAATTGATTTAAAATGTGAGAAACTGCCCATGTGTTAGAAAATGCAAAAAACAATGCCATATGTTTGGGGTCCATTTAACTCAAGCTGTGATATATATTCCACACATGGAGATTTATGCCACAATTCCTGCTTTGGGGTAATCATTAAGGCTGGGAACCTTTGCAGGCTACTCACCCAGGAGAAACATCGACAGCCTGATGCTCCCACGTGGAATAAAGCTGACAGGGGAAAGTGGGAATGGGATTTGTTTCTTTTGGAAACGAAGACAATATTTTTCTTGCTAGACCATCTGCACGTGGCAGTGAGTGTTCGATGTGGGTTTTGCTCAGTTTATTAGACACTGGCTGCTAGAAGCAAGATCAGACATGTTAGACTGACAGAGCCAATGAGGTTCATGACAGCAATGTCATGAATGAGTGTGTTCTGCACTTCCACGGTCAACTCATACCTGCATACAGGAGTCGTGGGAAAGATTCTTTAAGAATTTCTGACATACTGTATATGTGCATCTCTACTGGCTTCATTTAGGTTCCCCCAGAAGCACAACCTGAAACAAGGATTCAGGGGCAGATAGTTTAAGAGGTGAAGGGAATCCCAATAGTCAGGTGGGGAAGTTAGCAAATAAAGGGTACATTATCAAGCTAGGTACCACTGTGGGCACCTGGCACCTAATCCTTGTGGGGAACTCTGGAAGTCAGTGTAGAACACACAGCAGAGAGTGGGTCCAACTGAGGGAGGAGGGAGCTGGGATATCTATACACCAGCACTTATCAGGTGTTAGTTAAGAACTGCTCCTGGATGATGTTTATTCTCTAGCAATTCTAGCCTATCGCATGGATGGCAAAGCAGCCTCCAGAGGTCATTTGAAGACCTCTGGGGGAAAAAAATGCAGGTGCTGGCAGTTAGTAGGCAGGTGGTGTGTAATCAAGGGTCAAGGACAAGACAATATGGGCAGGTCACAGTTCGCATCTGCAACACCTGCTTAGGCAAATCTCATAAACCATATACGAATCAAGGCAATGCCTTTCTGTGTGTGTTGCAAGGACCACCTGCCTCAAAATCACTGGGGTGCTGATTGTAAGCACAGATTTCTGGGCCCTATCTCAGACCTGTTTGAATCAGACTTGCTGGGATGGGGCCTGGGAAACTGCATGTTTTGCAAACATTCCAGGAAATGACGTTCACTCAAATTTGAAATGTACTACATTCAGAAAATCATGATCCGCACAGGCAGCCAGCAGGCAGCACATTTAAATATGTGAATACTTGCTTGCTATGCCTAAGGAGGCAGACTTTAGAAATCAGGAGCCCAGGGAGGGGTGCCCATCTGCTCATATCTGTTCATGGCCACAGAAGCTCTCTTTTCTCTCTTTTACTCCACTCTTCCTTTAGATGGGGTTTAACACTGAGAAGATTCTATCAAGTATTTTCTAGGGGGAAAAACAGGCTGAGTTCCAGCCCTAACTTTGCCACTAATAAGTCATATTATCTTGAACAATTCACATTTCTATACTGCAATTCCTGATCTATAACATGTGGGTGGCAAAAGGACACCTGTCCAGCCAAGGTTCATGTTCCCCTTTCAATAGTGTATAGTTTTTACTAGAAAGAGGCTGTCCCCTCTGCCACACACACTCAGGAACTACATAACCATTCCCTCCCTTGCATCCAGGTGGAGTTGAATATCTAGTTGTTACTTACAGTATGAACAGAAGTGATGCTTGTCCCTTCTGGGGTAAGGAAGTCAAAAAGCAGATACCTTCTCGCCGTTTCTTTCTCCTTCTGCCAATGGAGACAGAGGTTAGCAGCTCAAGATGCAAGGGCATGGGTCCATGAATTTCCAAGCTTAGGAATGCTGCCTTCCCACCAGAAACATCCACATTGAATTTTGGGGTGAAAAAGAAACTTTCACTGTGTCGAATCACTGAAATTTAGGAATTCAGTTGTTATAGCACCTAGTGTTATTAATAACGTGGGCATGGTAACATCTGTCCCCGCTAATGTAGGAGACACAGGGGGAAGATGTTCCTGCTTCTCAAAGAACCAACTGACGTCAAGCTGATCATGGTTACATGCTCTTCCTTGGCAACATTTATGACTCAGAGGAATAGGGCCATATTTGTCTCCTTCCTAAGCCCCGTCCTCCCCATCACCGGCATGGCCTAAGATAAGGCAGCTCCTCTGCCTCACTGTAGTGTTTGCCTCTTCACTGAATAGCCACTCACTGGGACCAGGGACATCTTCAGGCCAAGGCAGAGAATTGCTCTTCATCTCTTTTTTTTTAATCACCTTTCTCAAGTATATATAAAAAAAGTTCTTTTGAACTACCTAAAAAAAAAAAGGGAGTTGTGTTTCCCCCAAGTTCTGAAACACACTCACTGTTTCTTCTGTACCCAGCCTTCTCAGACCAGTATAGTCCTATCTTCTCCTCAGAAATCTTCCCAGACTTCTAGAGCATCCTAATCATACCCACACAGTTCAGCTGTTGGTTGTTTATTTTCCTACATTTCTCTATATTGCTGCACATCTGTTGGGCTGAACTAGATTGTCTTACGGTGTACTGGCTGTGGGATCCCTGGGCTCATAATAGATAATTATGAGTTATCTGATGATTAACCTAGAAAGAGTCAAATAGCCACACCACCACCACCACCACTACCACCACAACTACTGCCATCAGCACCACCATTGATATGCTTTGGCTGTGTCCCCACCCAAATCGCATCTTGAACTGTAGTTCCACTAGTCACCATGTGTTATGGGAGTGACCCAGTGGGAGATAACTGAATCATGGGGGCAGTTACCTCCATGCTGTTCTTGTGATAGTGATTGAGTTCTCGTGAGATCTGATGGTTTTAAAGGGGGCTTTTCCCCAACTGCACTCTGCACTTCTCCTTCCTGCTGCCATGTGAAGAAGGACATGTTTGCTTCCCCTTCCACCATGATTGTAAGTTTCCTGAGGCCTTCCCAGCCATGCGGAACTGTGAGTCTGTTAAACCTCTTTCCTTTGTCAATTACCCAGTCTCAGGTATGTTCTTACAGCAGCTTGAGAATGGGCTAATGAAACCACCATCAACACCACCACCACAACAACTGCTACCATCACTAAAGCCACACCACCATCACCATGACCATCACAACCACCACCACTGCCACCACCATCACCATACCACCTTCACCACAACCACCTTCATCACAACCATCACCACAACCATCACCTCCAACACCAACACCATTACAACCATCACCACAACCACCACCATCACTAGACCATCACCACCAACACCAACACCATTACAACCATCACCACAACTACCATGACCACCTTTCCTTCTACCATCACGATTACTACCATCACTACCATTGTCACCATCACCACTACCACCCCTCACAAACACAACGTAGCTCCCTTTGAGGCCAAAAGGTGACACTAAAGAAAGCTTACTATACATCATATTTAAAATCACTTTGTAAAAATTGCAGGATGTCACTTAATCCTTAATGTGACTTTGATTCATATATTTGTCTCATCTCTTTAGGTTTAAAAATTGTTTAAACCTTATGTTATTTTATATTTCATTAGATTTTTAATCTGAATTTCAGAAACGTGAGTTAAGGAAAGCAGTTAGGACAATGCTTGGCAAATAGAAAGAACATAAATGTTAGCTGCTAGCTGATACTGTCCAGAAAACAATCTATATTACATTTCATATGAGTTTAAGTTTGTGACAAAAACTTCTCGTGATAATCTTGATGTCAGAAATGAGCAATAATTTTGTGAGACTTCTAGTGACAGAATGCTTTGGCTTGTTTTGCTACTGTCTTTCATTTGACCATGTAGTAATGGCCAAACAGAATGATATAAATGAGGATGAACTCAATAATGAGTCCAGATAAGCTATTTGATTCTTTTACTCTTGAATACCTATTTGGCTCAGGGTCCCAAATGAAGTAAATCATAGCCACTACATCATAAGACAGTCCAATCCAACCTGGCAGATGTGCAATAATATAGAGAAAATATAGGAAAATATACAACCAACAGATAAATTGTGTAGGCCACATCAGAGTGCTCTACGAGTTTGGGTAAGTTTTGAGAAGATGGGATCAAGCTGGTCTTGGATGGATGGGTAGAGAAGAAACAACGAATATGTTCCAATGCTTATGAGAAAGTTTCCTCCTTCCCAGGTAGTTCAAAAAAAAATTACTAAAATATCTTCTAGATGCAAAATGTGACTTAAGGTGACCAAATCATGAACTCCACCTTTTTTGATATACAAAAAAGGACTCCACTAAAGGAATAGTTCACCTAAGGTAGCATATTAATTATCTACTGCTATGTAACAAAATATGCCCACAGCTAACAGTTTTACGCTGTACGTATTTATCATCTTATAGTTTCTATTGGTCAGGAATCCAGGCATGGCTTACCTAAGTTTTCAGTGCAGGTTTTCTCAGAAGGCTGCAATCAAGATGTTACCTGAGGACTCAGTCATTTCAAGCTGTCTTGAAAAGGGGCTGGAGCAGGATCTGCTTCCAAGATCACTCAGAGGTTATTGGCAGGATTTAGTTCTTTGCTGGCTGCTGGCTGGAGGTCATCCCAGTTCCTTGCCACATGGGCCTCTCTCTAAAGCAGCTCGTAACATAGTAATTGCCTTCATTAGAGTGAGAAAGAGAGAAAAAGAATGCCAGCAAGATGAAAGTCACCACCTTTTATAACCTAATCTTTAAAGATTTGCCATATTCCCATCACATTTACCCATATCCTATTCATTAGAAATGAGTGTCTGGGTCCAGCTCACACTCAATGGAAAGGAAGAGATTATACTACACGAGGACATGAATACCGGGAAGCAGGGTTTATTGGCCCCCACCTCAGAAGTCTGCCTACCACAGGTGGGTTTATAGTTAGCACTTGGAAGATTCTATTACAAGGTGACTTGCAAAGCTTTTAACATGCCCACCTAGTTAGATCTCTCGAGCAAGGAACAGCATACACCATTTATGAAGCACTCTAGTTAATACAGTATTGCATTTTTTTAAAACAGGAAATAATAAGTATATGAAGTGAAGAAGTAACAGTAGGCAGGGATCCCACTGCTTTTAATCAGCTTTATTTTATTCTTTTAGTTCTGGGTGGTCACAAAGCACTGTAACAGATTTCTCCTGCAGTACCTGACATCAGTCTTATTTTTTCCTTTCTTCTCCTCTTCCTCTTTTCTTCTCACTTCTTCCATATTCATATTCAGCAGTTACTTCATTGACGGGAAGAAGAGTGAAAGAGAATAATTTGGAGGAGGTATTGCATTTTTTAATTTTCCACCCATTTCAAGCTGAGAGGAGAAAGGAAGGGAAGAAGCAAAAGAATCAAAGAGAGAGGAAGGAAAGGAGAGAGAGGAGAGAAAATGAAGGCTACAGCAAAGACTCTAGCCATCTGTGTTTTTGTTGGCTTAAATTAAAAGTGAGGGAGGAATCCCCAGCTCGCTTTTCTGAGCTAGAAAAGCAGAATCCAGGAGGATTGCCAGGAGCAAGTTCTGGGTGCAGTTTTTGGAGTAGGGAAGTGGTGGTAGAGCTGAGGCAGGTGCAGGCTGGTGGGAACGCTAGGGGCTACAGGCAGGAAAAGCTGCCCAACAGCATGGGGAGCTGTGAGATCACAGGGCAGTGGACCCGTAAGGGATGAAAGGGAACTGTGCCCAGAACAGCAGCTGGAGGGCAGATCTGGGTCCAGATTATGAGTTATTAAAAATAGGAACTTGAACAAAAGCCAGAAAGTAGTACTTCCCCAAAGACATGGTACTGGATGATCAAAATTGAGAGGGGACTTTAGACTGGACCACAGAAAGGCCCCACACCTGTATTCTGTGCCTGCTTACTTCTCTCTCCCTCCTTCTTCAGGTTCTTCTCCCATTGTCTCCTGACTCTACTCTTTCTCTTTCCATTTTCCTTTCTTCCATCTTCCTTTCTCCATGTCTTTCAGTCCTCACCCCTTAAGTGAACTAATTATAGGATAGAAAGATATTTATTATATGTTTTACTTCCAGAATAGAATTTCCTGTTCCCTGTTCTAAATTTAAAACCTTGACAGATGTTTATTTGTTATAAATCCTTATGTTTTAACTCCATTAAGTTATTTTTCATTTGTGTGACCCTCAATAGATACTTCTCTCCTGTGACCCTTGATGAAAAAGAGTTTTCATGTCCCTGCTCTAACTATAATGGTTGGGTTGAGTGTCTGTATCATGTGCTTGGCTATTAGGATAAAAGAGCACCTTTTTGGCAAATCCTTCCTTGATGAAAGGGTTACTTAAAAAAAAAAGTTCAAAGTTTCCAATTGGAAACTGTCAAATCTGAACTAAATTTTAAATCTCTGCAGATGACCTATGGATTGAAGATTTCTTACAATAGAAAGTCAGTAAAAAGAGAGGCTTTCGGTGTTAAACTGTGTTAAGTAGTCTATATGGCAAATCATGCTGCATCCGTTCTTGATGAATGATGGTCAAGAACTTTATTGCTAGCAAGAAAAAAAAAAGATGATAAGCAGCAATTTGATCTCGGACTTTGTGGAAGAAAAAAAGCCTAGCTCTTAAAAGCCTAAAATTAAACCTTTCACCTCAATTCTGATACTGTTTTAGCAGCATGTGGAGGGCCTCCAGCTGCTGCACTCTGAGGCGTGATCCTGTCACTGTCACAGCTTGAGGACTATGTCACAGCAGTGCCTTGACTGAGAAAACTCCCAGACACACCTGCATGTCCCTGGATGATGCTCCGGCCACCACAAGGCGGGGTTGCACTCTTCCCCACTGCCAGGCAAGGCCAAAACATCCCTTCACATCCGTGAATATTTCAGGCAAACCCAGTGTCCTACCATAAAACCATTTAGATAATACACTGTGTGCAAGTCAAAATCAGGTGAAGATTCTGTAAACTCCCGAGTAAACAGATGGGCAATTCTATCATGTCTTCAGAGACTGCACTGTACACAATCAGCAGAGTTCATAGGCTGTCATCTAACCATCTGACAAGACCAGCCATTTTGCCAGCGTGGTTCTCTCAGAAGAATTGTTTTCAGACAAATGCATTCATGTACATACATTTGTGAAGCTAAAATTAACCATATAAGTTCTAAGATTCTTTTTTATAAAAGTTCAAAAGGGTGAGGGGAGGAAGTTTGAATCTTCCCTCTATCAGTGAGGACTACAACTTCCAACTAGGCCTTGAAATGAGATGAAAGAGAAGAAAACAGAAAGGGAAGAAGAAAGGGTGGGGCAGCTAAGGCAGGAAGGGAAGCCAGAAGGTTGCTTTGGAATGAAGGAACAGAATGAAAGTCACCCCCAAAACAGAAGCATTCTTTCTGAAGAACTCACATTTTGGCCAGACCTAGAATCCACAAGCTAGAAAAAACTGTTGAGTGATCCTGTCCTAACCCTTCATGACATGATGAGAAAACTCATGATGCCCAAAGCAAGGAAGCAATTTGCTCAAAGTCCCCTGGTTAAAGAAAAACTCTGCCTAGTTTTGGTTTTAAAATGATAATGCCTTGTAGAATTAGTTAGGAAGGAGTCCCTCCTCCTCAAATTTTTGGAATCATTTCAGTAGAAATGGTACCAGTTCTTCTTTGTATACCTGGTAGAATTTGGCTGTGAATCCTTCTGGTCCTGGGCTTTCTTTTTTTTCTTCTTTTCGTTGGTATGCTTTTTATTATTAATTCAGTTTTGAAACTCATTATTGCTCTATTCAAGGATTCAGTTTCTCCCTGGTTCAGTCTTGGAAGGTTATATGCGTCCAGGAATTCATCCATTTCTTCTAGATTTTCTAATTTGTGTGCATAGAGGTGCTCATAGTAGTCTCTGATTTTTTTCTCTCTCATTGGCAAAAATGTGTTGATTGTAGATTTTTTTTAACTTTCTGTGAGATCAGTGGTAACATCCCCTTTGTCATTCCTGTGTGTATTTGGATCTTCTCTCTTTTTTCTTTATTAGTCTAGCTAGTGGCCCATCTTGTTACCTTTTTTGAAGAACCAACTTCCGGATTCATGTTCTTTTGTATGGTTTTTCTTGTCTCAATTTCCTCCACTTGGCTCTGATTTTGGTAATTTCTTGTCTGCTAGCTTTGGAGTTGGTTTGCTCTTGCTTCTCCAGTTCTTTTAGTTGTGATGTTAGGTTGTTAATTTGTGATATTTCTAACTTTCTGATGTGGACATTTAGTGCTATAAACTTCCTTCTTAACACTGTCTAAGCTGTGTCCCAGAGATTCTGGTATGTTGTATTTTTGTACTCATTACCTTCAAATAATTTCCTGATTTCTGCCTTAATATCATTGTTTACCCAAAAGTCATTCAGGAGCAGGTTAATTTTCATGTAATTGTACAGTTTTGAGTGATTTTCTTAGTATTGATTTCTATTTTTATTGTGCTATGGTCCGGTAGTGTGGCTGATATGATTTCAATTTTTTGAATTTGCTGAGTATTGTTTTATCCAATTGTGTGGTCAGTTTGGAGCATGTGCCATGTAATAATCTATTTAAACTGTTAAATTTCATACTTACAGTAAAAATATGGCTTTAGAGGGGCTAATGCTTTTCAAAAAGAGGAAATAATTTCAAAACCCTATCAACAATATTTGAAAATTTCAATAAAATAGAGATAATGAAAACTTTTGGTAATTCTTATGCAAATTTCACTAGCTGGAGCAATTAGATTGGGATCTACACAAAGCAAGCATTGCTTCATTATCCCTCTAGTAATGATGATGAATGAGACTGATCATCTGGGACAACCTCCACAGACTGGTTTGCTTGGTTAGAACGCTGTATTGAAGAGACCAGGATAATAGATTGTCCTCCTGGGTAAGCTAGTTAGTTGTCAATTCTACAGCTGAAAACAGTTGCCATGTCTCCTGTTAGCCACAGGAATATGAGTCCGTGTCCATAGCTAGGAGTCCAAAGGACTGGGATTTTTAGACAAGATTTTACCACTCATAGGCTAGATGACATTAGATGAGTCACAAACAACTCTGATCCTCAGGATCATCCTCAAGGTGAGGTCCCTAATGGAGCACATGTTGTCATTCTTACTAAATTTAATTTAGACAGAGTTTGAAGATAAAATTAGGAATCAGAAAGTAACAATAAAATGTACCAATAAGATGAATTATTAAATGTTGTTTAAGTGATGTTATAATAAAAGTTTAGGGTTGATAGAGGGGTCAAAAACAACAGGATTACCAAAATAAATAGTCACACATCACCTAATGATAGGGATACATTCTGAGAAATGTGACATTAGATGATTTCATTGTTATGTTAACATCAAACTGTGTACTTACACAAACCTAGAGAGTATAATCCACTGGACACCTAGACTATATGGTATAGCCTATTGCTTCTAAGCTACATGCTGTACAGCATGTTACTGTAATGAATACTGTAGGCAAGTGTACCACAATCCTATGTATATATTTATCTAAACATAAAAAAGATACAGTAAAAATATAATATAAAAAGGTTAAAACTGGTACACCTGTCTAGGTTACTTACCATGAATAGAGCTGGTTCCATGAATGGAGCAAAAAGAAAAGTTGCTTTGGATGGATCAGTGAGTAAGCTGTGAGTAAATGTTGAGGCCTAACACATTATACCACTGTAGACTTTATAAACACTATATACTTAGGCTACACTAAATTTATTTTAAAATGTTTCCCTAACTACAATTCTTTTATTTTATAAACTTTTTAATTTTTAAAAAACTCTTACTCTTTTGTAAAAATACATTTCTTGAAACATATTATATAGCTGTATAAAAATTTTATTTAATCTTTATTCTATATGCTTTTTTCTATTTTTAAGTTTTTTACTTTTTAAACTTTTTTATTTTAAACTAAGACACAAACACAGACAGTAGCCTCAGCCTACATAGGGTCAGCATCATCGATATCACTGGAAGGTTGTCAGGGGTGATAACACATATGGAACTGCTGCCCTCTCCTAGGATAATATTACCTTCTGGAATCCCTCCTGAAGGATGTGCCTGAGGCTGCTTTACAGTTAATTTCTTTTTAATGGGCAAAAGGAGTACCCTGTAAGATAACATTTAAAAATACAGTAAATATATAAACCAGTAACCCAGTCATTTATTATTACATAATAAATGTAATATAAGTATTAATATTATATACTACAGATAACTGTATGTGCCATACCTTTATATAACTGTCAGCATAGTAGGCTTGTTTACACCAGCATCACCACAAACAGGTGAGTAATACTTTGCACTATGACATTAAGATGTCACTAAGCAATAGTGTCACTAAGCCTTTCACTGTATAGAAAATTCCTAAGCAATAGGAAATTTGCAGCTCCATTACAATCTTATAGGACCATTTATGTCTTCTGTTGTTGACCAAAATGCTAACATGGCAATTAATATTAGGCTAAACCAAATATCATTTTAGCAACCCCCTATTTCCTCACTCTTACTTGGTACTCCCCAAGCAGCATTCTCAGTAACAGCTGCCAAACCATCCAAGAATGGATTGCTCATTCAACCAGCTGGGGGAGGTGGTCCTTCCATTGCATTGGGTAAACTGGAATTCCAGTTTGTTAACAAAGCATTCTATGAATTTGTCTTGATTTAATTAACCATAAGATACATTAAGCTTCATGAAGTGACAAATTTAATTTCATGACTTTAAAAGATGATGCTCTCACCCTGAGACAGATATCTTTCCAAAACTGTAAACTCTAAGGTTCTACTTGAAACAAGCAGCCGGCTATACCCTTACCTCCAATGAGAGTGCATATGTAGGGCTTTAATCAGAATTTAGTTGTAAACAGGCAAAATGCTATTAGCAAACTCATTGTATAGGCTTCCCTTTAATCATGTCTTTGTGGAGGCACATCTCCCAACTACATGGTGACAACAAAGAGATGTCAAGGAAAAGGAAGAATTTTCTACACCATGAAAGGTATTGATTCAATACTTTCACTTCTCTAGCTACCTCATAAATTGTGGAGCTTGGGAGAAAGGCTTAGGGACATGAGTACTTAGGATGTTAACAAGTAAACTTAACTACAGTCATGAGAATAATTGCTGAATTTCATTTATTGAGCTCTTCAGGAGAAGTTGCCGAGCACTTGTATTTTACGTCAACAAATATTTCCAGAAGGCATGTTGCACGCAGGGACTGTGCATTCCAATAGCCACCCCCTCAGTAGGTTCCAATCACTAACCAACCAAATGGCAAAGGTTCCTTAGAGGGAGCAGTTAAGCCAATTTCAATGTCTTAATATGACACAATCCTCCATTATTAAGAAAAAAGATAAAAACTGAAATATTGAACATCTTAAGGACTTGAGAAGTCCCGAAAGTCACTTTTTTTTTCACTTGTGAATCTTAGGAACAGATTTCTGGTGTGATCTCTGGACCACCTGCTTTGAAACTGCTGAAGAAATTTCTTTGAAAGGGCTTGTTTAGTACACCTGTGGACCAGAAGTCTTGAGAATGAGACAGAATCTCTCTCTGTTACCCAGTCTGGAGTGCAGTGGCACAGTCTTAGCTCACTGCAATCTCTGTCTCCCAGGTTCAAGCAATTCTCCTGCCTCAGCATCCCCAGTAGCTGGGACTACAGGTGCAAGCTACCATGCCTGGCTTTTTGTATTTTCAGTAGAGATAGGATTTCACCATGTTGGCCAGACTGGTCTTAAACTCCTGACCTCAAATGATCCACCCGCCTTGGCCTTCCAAAATGTCAGTATTATAAGCATGAGCCACTGCACCCAGCCATGGCCAGGAAATTTCTGAACACACTCTAGTTTGAGAGACACTATCTTAACAGGTGTTTACTGAATAGGGACCTAAAAATCAAAACCAAACAGAATGAGATATTGCTTATTGAAGATCCTTTTGGACCCACATCTACTCTCTCCCTTTTTCTCTAGATTAATTTATTTTACACGCAAATTCAAGAATGTGTAATTCATCCTTCAAGAATCATCCCCTTGGTCTCAGGCCCTTCCGGTTGCTATAACAAAATATCCTAAACCGAGTGGCTTCTAAACAATAGAAATTTATTTCTCACAGTTCTGAAGGCTGGGAAGTTCAAGATCAAGGTGCTGCAATATTCATTACAGTATCCAGTGAGGGTTTTCTGGTTCATAGACGGCTCCTTCTAGCTGTGTCTTCAAGTGGTAGAAGAGTGAACAAATTCCATGTTTTTTGTTTTTTGTTTTTTTGAGATAGAGTCTCACTCTATTACCCAGGCTGGAGTGCAGTGGTGCAATCTTGGCTCACTGCAGACTCTGCCACTTGGGCTCAAGTGATTCTCCTGCCTCAGCCTCCCAAGTAGCTGAGATTACAGGCACCCACCAACATACTGGGCTAATTTTTGTATTTTTACCAGAAGCAAGGTTTCACTATGTTGACCAGGCTGGTCTTAAACTTCTGACCTCAAGTCACCCACCTGCCTTGGCCTCCCAAAGAGCTGGGATTGCAGGTGTGAGCCACCACACTCCATGGGTCTCTTTTAAGGGAAGGACATCAATCCCATCCCTTAGGGCTTTACTCCCATTATCTAGTCATCTCCCAAAGACCCCACCTTCTAATACTTTGGATGTTAGAATTTCAACAAATGAATTTTGGGGAAGATGTAAGACTTCAGACCATATCACCCTCTCTCTGATCCTCAAGCCCCTATCCTAAAACCTCAAAATGCCAGGAAGGGTCATGTTAAAGCCCAGAATCACAAAAAAAACACAGGCTTCCCTTGGTTTGTATGAGATTGCCTCTGTCATGTTATGACAAAACATAACTCAGTCTGTTTTTGTCAACGATAATCCTACTTGAGAAGATGTGAAACCAGCACTGAAGAAAGCATGCTGGCTTTGGTAACAGGCAGGCCTGGGCATAAATCCTATCATTAGCTCTTGGTAACCCCTTTTGCTTTGGACAAGATACTTTATCTAGCTGAGTTCCAGTTTTCTCACCTAATAAATGGGAATCATAGTGCTCAGGATTGTTAAAAGGATTAAAGGTAATATCTGTATGTGGTTGTTCAATTAATTCAATCATACATTCAGCAAATATTTACTGAATGCCTCTGTTCACTTAGTACTTTTTTCTGGTCCCTTTGGACCCATCAGTGAACTAAACAAAGATTCCTGTCCCCATGGAGCTTAAAATTTTAGAAAGAGTAGATAAATGGTATACAATAAATAAAATCAATAAGAAAGTTATACCATAGGTTAGAAGTGATAAATGTAATTAAAAGAGGGGGAGTGAAACAGGGTAAATGAGATCAGGATAGCAGGATGGGAAAGCAGATCAAGGTGGGCTTCTTTGAGACAGTGAGATTGGAGTTGACTTGAGTGGGGAGAGAATGAGCCAGAGGATGAGCCTGGCAGGAAAGGGAACTGCTGAAGTGAAGGCCTCAGGGTAGGGGGAGTGAGGAGGAAGCCTTGAAAGGGACTGTGAGGACTTTGGCTTCTACACTGGATGAAATGGAAAGTACGGTTGACCCTTGAACAAAATGTGTCTGAACTGTGCAGGCCCACTTATTGCAGGATTTTTTCAATAAACGTTGAAACAAATTTTGGAGATTTGAGACAAATTGAAAAAACTTGCAGACAAACCACACAGCCTAGAAATGTCAAAAAAGAAAACAAAACAAAACAAAATCAGCCTGGGCCAGATAGCGAGACTCTGTCTCTACAAAAAATTTTAAAATTAGCCAGATGTGGTGCACTCCATAGTCTCAGCTGCTTAGGAGGCTGAGGCAGGAGGATCACTTGAGCCCAGGATGTCAAGGCTGCAGTAAGCCACTGCACTCCAGCTTAGGTGACAGAGTGAGATGCTGTCATTCATGTGCTGCTTTGGGAAGTCATTCTTAGCAGTCATTCATGTGCTTCCTTGGGAAGTACCCAAAGAGAGCACCACTGCCTTGACTTTGTGACAATCTGTATTAGTCTGTTCTCATGCTGCCAATAAAGACATACCCAAGTGTGAGTAATTTATAAAGGAAAGAGGTTTAATGGACTTACAGCACCACATGGCTGAGGAGGTCTCACAATCATGGCAGAAGGTGAATGAGGAGCATAGTTACTTCTTACATGGAGGCAAGCAAGACACTGCATGCAGAGGAACTCCCCTTTATAAAACCATCAGGTCTCCTGAGACTTAATCACTATCAGAAGAACAGCACAGGAAAGACCTGCCCCATGATTCAAGTACTTCTCACTGGGTCCCTCCCACAACACCTGAGAATTATGGGAGGGAGCTACAATTCAAGATGAGATTTGGATGGGGACACAGTCAAACCATATCACAATCATTTCCTCACTTACCTTTATGATTCCACCAGTTATGTGTATGTTCTTGAACAACTTTATCTGGTTTTGATCTCATATAAATAACATCATACAGTGTTTATCCTTGGCTTATTTCTGTCAATAAACACTGTGAGGTTTAAAAAAAGAAAAAGAAAAAAATGTTAACAAAATATTAGGTATGCCATGAATGTGTAAAATACATGTAGATACTAGTTTATGTTATCATTTGCCATCATAAAATTTACACAAATTTATTATAGGAAGTTAAAATTTATCAGAATGTATGCACACAACACAAAGACCCTATGTGGTAACATTCACCGTTGAGATGAATGTTTAAACCAACATAAAGATGCATTATTAAATCACAACTGCATGAAATTAACTGTAGTATGTACTGTAATAATTTTGTAGCCATCTTCTGTTGCTATTGGTGAGCTCAGGTATATGCTTAAAATGTGACACTAATCATCTCCACATAAGTAGTTCATCTCTCTAAAAAATTGCATATCTCAGTAAAAAGTTATCTCATACAGTTCTTGCATATTTTTATTGTGTTTAGTGCAATACCATAAACCTTGAATAACATCATGAAACCCATACAAAGTGCCACTAGTGATGCTGGAAGTGCTCCCAAGAAGCAGAGAAAAGCCATGCCATTACATCTGCTTGATATGTACCCTACACTGAGTTCTGCAGCTGCAGGTGCCCAGCATTTCAAGATAAATGATCCAGCATAAGGACCATTGTAAAGAAAAGAAAGAAAATCTGTGAACCCATTGCTGCAGCTATGCCAGTAGGCATGGAAACTTTGCACCTTTTGCAAAATACCTTTTTATCTCATACTGAAAATGCAGCTTTTATGTGGGTGCAGGATTTCTAGAAGAAAGGCATACCTATAGACTCCCATATGATTCAAGAAAAAGCAAAGTCATTATATGACACCTTAAAGCAAAAGAAAGGTGAAGGATCCAAAGCTGGAGAATTTAATGCCAGCAAAAGATGACTTGATAATTTTAGAAAGAGATTTTTGGTTTTAAAAATGATAAGATAACAGGAGAAGCAGCTTCTGCCGACCAAGAGGTATCAGACATCATTAAGAAAATCATGACGAGAAAGGATATCTGCCTGAACAGGTTTTTCATGCAGTTGAAAGTGCTGTGTTCTGGGGGGATGGAAATGCCACAAAAGACATTTTTAGTAAGGAAGAGATGTAAGCACCAGGGTTTAAGGCAGAAAAGGATAGGCTAAGTCTACTGTATTATGCAAATGCATTTGGGTTCATGCTCAGGACTGCCCTTATCTATAAAGCTGCTAACCCCTGAGCTTTGAAGGGAAAAGATAAACCCCAGCAGCCGGTCTTTTGGTTGTACAACAAGTAAGCCTGGACAGCGAGACCCTTTTTTTCTGAATGTATTCCATCAATGCTTTGTCCCTGAAATGAGGAAGTACCTTACTAATAAAGAAATGTCTTTTAAACTTCTTTTGATATTGGACAATGTCCCTGGCCACCCAGAACCCCATGAAGTCAATGCCAAAAGCATAAAAGTGTTTTACTTGTCCCCAAACACAGTGTCTCTAATTCAACTTCTAATTCAAGGGATCATAAGGACCTTTAAGGCTCATCACACATGGTACTCTATGGAAAGGACTGTCAATGCTACAGAAGAGAACCCAATAGGGAGAACATCATGCAAGTCTGGAAGGATTACACCGTTGAAAGATGCCGCTGTTTTTATAGAAAAACGCATGCAAGCCATTAAGCCTGAAAGAATACATTCCTGCTAGAGAAAACTGTATCCAGATGTTGTTCATGACTTCCCAGAATTTACAAAAGAGCCAATCAAGGAAATTATGAAAGAGATTGTGGATATTGCAAAAAAAAAATTGGGGGTTTCAAGATATCAATCTTGGAAAAATTCAAGCACCAATAGATACTAATGCCAGAGGAATTAACAGAGATTACCTGATGGAGGTGAGAGCTTCTGAACCAGTGCTAGACAATGGGGAAGAAGATGAGAAAAAAGCAGTGCCAGAAAACAAACTGACATTAGACTATCTGGGAGAAGGATTCAGATTATCCAGGATTGGTTTCAACTTCTATTTTTTTTTAAACACAGAAGAACAACTTAGGTGACAATAAAAATACACCCACTAGGAACAATTTTATTTTAGTCAACTGTGGAGAAAGTACTTTCACATCCCTTAAACTGCTGCTATATATTAACTCTTTAATCCCCTAAGTGATGCAGAAATCTTATTGAGAAACACCACATATGGATATGACAAAGAATGAATACCTTAATCTTTGACAACTCAGCAATTTTAAAGATCTTAAACTGGCCCTGATTATGTTTTTCACTTATTTACGTGATTGTTACAAGATATATGTACATACATACATACGAGAAATGTTAAATGATCCATTGGTATTCTTTTTTCCTTTTTTTAAATTATACTTTAAGTTTTGGGGTACATGTGCAGATCGTGCAGGATTGTTACATAGTATACACGTGCCTTGGTGGTTTGCTGCATCCATCCCCCGTCACCTACATTAGCTATTTCTCCTAATGTTATCCCTTCCCAACCTCCCCACCCACTGCTATCCCTCCCCTAGCTGCCCACCCCTAGACAGGCCCCAGTGTGTGATGTTCCCCCTCACCATGTCCATATGTTCTCATTGTTCAACACCCACTTATGAGTGAGAACATGTTGTGTTTGGTTTTCTGTTCTTGGGTCACCTTGCTGAGAATGATGGTTTCCAGCTTCATCCATGTCCCTGCAAAAGACATGAACTCATCCTTTTTCATGGCTGCATAGTATTCCGTGGTGTATATGTGCCACATTTTCCTTGTCCAGTTTGTCATCGATGGGCATTTGGGTTGGTTCTGGGTCTTTGCTATTGTAAACAGTGCTGCAATGAACATACGTGTGCATGTATCTTTGTAATAGAATGTTTTATAATCCTTTGGGAATATACCCAGTAATGGGATTGCTGGGTCAAATGTTATTTCTATTTTTAGATCCTTGAGGAATCACTACACTATCTTCCACAGTGGTTGAACTAACTTATACTCCCGTTAACAGTGTAAAAGTATTCCTATTTCTCCACATCCTCTCCAGCATCTGTGGTCTCCTGATTTTTTAATGATTGTCATTCTAACTGGCGTCAGATTGTATCTCAATGTGGTTTTGATTTGCATTTCTCTAATGAACAATGATGATGAGCTTTTTTCATGTTTGTTGGCTGCATAAATGTCTTCTTTTGAAAAGTGTCTGTCATATCCTTCACCCACTTTTTGATAGGGTTGTTTGTTTTTTTCTTGTAAATTTAAGTTCTTTGTAGATTCTGGTTATTAGCTGTTTGTCAAATGGGTAGACTGCAAAAATTTTATCCCACTCTATTGGTTGCCGGTTCACTCTAACGATAGTCTCTTGTGCTGTGTAGAAGCTCTTAAGTTTAATTAGATCCCATTTGTCTATTTTGGCTTTTGTTGCCACTGCCTTTGGTGTTTTAGTCATGAAGTCCTTGCCTATGCCTGTGTCCTGAATGGTATTGCCTAGGTTTTCTTCTAGGGGTTTTATGATATTAGGTCTTATGTTTAAATCTTCAATCCATCTGGAGTTAATTTTTGTATAAAGTGTAAGGAAGAGATCCAGTTTCAGCTTTCTGCTTGTGTCTAGCCAGTTTTCCCAACACCATTTATTAAATAGGGAATCCTTTCTCCATTGCTTGTTTTTGTCAGGTTTGTCAAAGATCAAATGGCTGTAGATGTGTCGCATTCTTTCTGAGACCTCTGTTCTGTTCCATTGGTGTATATCTCTGTCTTGGTACCAGTACCATGCTGTTTTGATTACTGCAGCCTTGTAGTATAGTTTGAAGTCAGGTAGCATGATGCCCCCAACTTTTTTTTTTTTTTTTTTTTTTTTTGCTTAGGCTTGTCTTGGCTATGTGGGCTCTCATTTGGTTCCATATGAAGTTTAAGGTGGTTTTTTCCAATTCTGTGAAGAAAGTCATTGGTAGCTTGATGGTGATAGCATTGAATCTATAAATTACTTCGGGCAGTACAGCCATTTTCATGATATTGATTGATTCTTCCTAACCACAAGCATGGAATGTTTTTCCATCTGTTTGTGTCCTCTCTTATTTCCTTGAGCAGTGGTTTGTAGTTCTCCTTGAAGAGGTCCTCCACGTCCTTGTTACTTGTATTCCTATGTATTTTATTCTCTTTGTAGCAATTGTGAATGGGAGTTCACTCATGATTTGGCTCTCTGTCTGTTATTGGTGTATAGGAATGCTTGTAATTTTTGCACATTGAGTTTGTATCCTGAGACTTTGCTGAAGTTGTTTATCATCTTAAGTAGGTTTTGGGCTGAGATGATGGGGTCTTCTAAATATATAATCATGTCATCTGCAAATAGAGACAATTTGACTTCCTCTTTTCCTAATTAAATATAATTGTCCTGGCCAGAACTTCCAATATTATGTTGAGTAGGAGTGGTGAGAGAGGGCATCTTTGTCTTGTGCCAGTTTTCAAAGGGAATGCTTTCAGTTTTTGCTTATTCAGTATGATATTGGCTGTGGGTTTGTCATAAATAGCTTTTATTATTTTGAGATACATTCCATCATTACCTAGTTTATTGAGAGCTTTTAGCATAAAGAGTTGTTGAATTTTGTCAAAGGCCGCCTC
>CAUYLG010062190.1:0-37724 GCA_963573385.1 Cacajao melanocephalus
ATGAAATGTTTATAAGAGGCAAATCTATAGAGAAAGAAAGTAGATTCATGGTTATTTGGGGGCAGAGGTGGGGTGGTATTGGGGGAAAATGAGAAATGACTGCTAATAGGCACAGCATTTCTTTCTGAGGGAACAAAAGTGTTCTAAAAGTATAATGTGGAGTTGTATGACTGTGTGAGTATAGGAAAAAAAACTCAATTGTATGCTTTAAATACATTAATTACAATTTATATCAATTACTTATTAAATAGATCTATTATAAAAAAATAATAGAACACTCAGCTGGAATTCATTTTAGCCTACTTGAGTTCAATGTATTGATTTAAGTTTGGGAGAAACTAAGACTGAGAAGTCAAGTAACACGTCCAAAGTCACACAGCTAGAAATGATCAAAGCTGGGAATGGAATCCAACTAATAAAAAGGGTAAGTATATTTACTGAGCTACTATTAGATATCTGCACTACCTGGGCATCCTAAGAGACTCCTCCACAATTACTGGAGCCCGCCCCCCCCATATCTCTGCCTTTGGAACCACCTCCAGGATCTGCATTCCTGAACCTCTTTCCTAATCTCACCAAGTTTCCTAATCTCAACAAGCCGGACTGCTAGTTCTTTGTTCAAAGCCAGTTGCTGACCCTCTGCCCTTTTCCTTTGGGTTTCCTGTTATCTATTCTTTTCCTGAGCCCATATTAACCTGGCATTTTATGAGCCTCAGCTTTCCTTTTCTTCTACATTTCACCGGTTGCCAGGATCAAGTCCTTGCTCTTAAGTGGTACCACTGCCACCCCTCCCTGGAATCCCAACCTTGATCAAAGCTGATAAAAGAGTTCAGACATTATGAGCTAAGTACTATGTTGTCTTTTTTTTAGAAAACAAACCTAAAAAGGCAAGTCTCTTCTTCCCATTTTTGGAGAATGTTGAAGTTTAGAAAGACTAAATACTTTGCTAAGGGTCCTTTTGCCCGTAAATGGTAGAGCAGGGAAATGACCTGATTCTGTCCTCTTTTCTCCTGTGCAGACCAACTCCAGGTCTTATGGCTAAACTCGTTTATTGTTTTTGCTATATTCATGGGTTATAGGATCTAATAGTTTTCTGTTGCTTCTGTAACAAATGATTCACTAACTTACAGGTTTAACAACATAAATGTATTATCTTACAGTTCTGTGTCTCAGCAATCTGATGCAAATCCCACTGGGCTAAAAGCGGTGTTAGCAAAGCTGCATTCCTTCTGTAGGTTATAAAGAAGAATCCATTTTCTTGCCTTTTTAGCTTCTAGAGGCTGCATGCACTCCTTGGCTTACACCCCCTTCCCATCTTCAAAGCCAGCAATAGCTAGCGTTGACATTCCTCTCACATTGGCTCCTTTTCTGCCTCCCTCCCTTTAATAGATTACAGACCTATTAGAATATATTGAGCTTACACGGGAAATCCAGGTTAATCTCCCTAGTTAAAGTCAGCTGATTAGCAAGCTTATTCCTTCTTGCTGTGTAAGGTAACATATTCACAGGTTTGATGGATGAGGGACATCTTTGGGGGTCATTATTCTGCCCATTATGCAGGATGAGAATGACTATTCACTATAACAGTGTAGTAATCCCAAGTGTTCTTCCCCATCCCTGCTTATTTTACTATTTAATTCCATACTCTACCTATTTCCTTCATCCTCCATTAGGATCTGCCTTTTGACATATTTAACGGATTCCTTCATGTCCAAACATTTTTCTCATTCATCCTTGCATCACAATTCATGTGTTGTCTTCCTCATTCATTTTTATTTTCACATAAGCCTGGCTCAATGGATAACCTAAGTTGAACTCAGATGTTTATGATGGATAATAGTATAATAAATTACTACCACAAGAAAACACTGATATTTTAATATGGCTCCCCCATTCTTTATTGCAAAAGAAGTAGAGTCAATCTGATTATAGACCCTTTCAGGGGTTCTCTGGATATACTCAAGGAGCTCAGGTTTCAAATAAGATCTAAGTTTTGCTTAAATCTGCCATAGTGCTCAGGGGCTGTATCAGTTAAGGTTTTTGTTGTGGTTTCATGTGACAGAAATGAACCTGATAGTCATTTCCATGCTGTGGCCAAGCAAACAGAAAAAATTAGTAAAATAGTACAATAGTTAGGGTTGAAAATAGAACAAAGTAAGAAAAGAAGGAACTATATAGAAGGATCTTAAGACACCTCTATTAGAAAGAAAAAACTTGAAAATGTCAGAGATTTTTTTGTTTGTTTTGTTTCATTTCTTATGTTATTCCCTTCAAGAGAAAGACTATCAAAGTCATTAGCCAGCCCAGTTTAGTTTCATGTCTTTCCTTCGCTCTACTATGACAATGAAGGAAAAACTCTGGCAAGGAAGAAACTAATGGTGGGCATGTAGATTAGTTCAACCATTGTGGAAGATGGTGTGGCAATTCCTCAAGTACCTAGAAATAGAAATTTCATTTGACCCAGCAATTCCATTACTGGGTATATCCCCAAAGAATTACAAATTGTTCTATTATAAAGACAAATGCACATGTACGTTCATCATGGCACTGTTTGCAATAGCAAAGACCTGGAGCCAACCCAAGTGTCCATCAAGATAGACTGGATAAAGAAAATGTGGCACATATGCACCATGGAATACTATGCAGCCATAAAAAATGATGAGTTCATGTCCTTCACAGGGACATGGATGAATCTGGAAACCATCATTCTCAGCAAACTGACACAAGAACAGAAAACCAAACACTATATGTAATTACTCATAGGCAGGTGTTGAACAATGAGAACACATGGACACAGGGAGGGAAGCATCACACACTGGGGTCTGTTGGGGGGGGTGCTAGGGGAGGGACAGTGGGGGTAGGGAGGGTGGGGAGGGATAATGAGGAGAGAAATACCAGATATAGGTGATAGGGGATGGAGGCAGAAAACCACCTTGCCATGTATGTACCTGTGCAACAATCCTGCAAGATCTGAGCATGTACCCCAGAACCTAAAGTACAAATTTAAAAAAAAGAAAGAAACTAATGGATTGTAGGACATCTTTTTAGTTTTATTTGTGAGAAAGTAAAGATTAAAGGTGTGTCAATAAGGATTCAGTCAGAAAAGAAGAATCAGTGGGAGGTATAGATTAATAGATGTCTATGTATTGCAAGAAACTGGTTTACAGCATTGAGGGGCTGGATAAGTAAGTTCGAACTATGCAGGCCATCAGAAAGGGAGGCTGGAACTCTCAGTACAGTTTGGGGCTGTAAACTATGGGCACAATTTCTTCCTTAGGGAAGCCTCAGCTCTGCTCTGAATGCCTTTCAACTGATTGAATCACACCCACCCAAATTATCAAGTATAATTTCTTCACCTAAAGTAAACTGATCATGTACTTTAATCCCATCTACAAAATGGCTTCACAACACTTAAATTAGTGTTTGATAGAATAACTGAAAACTGTAGCCTGGCCAAGTTGACAGATCAAACAGATCATCACAGAAGACAAGAAGCAGAACAGGTCGTCTCAGTTCATAGACTCATCAAAAACTGTCCACCATGTAGGAGAGAGAATTCATCAGAAGAAAATAATGGGAGAATATTGGCAAGGGATGACACATTCTGGAAAGTCAAAAGCAAATGTCCCTACAGAGACTGGAGAGATTGGCAAGAGAGGTTTCTGTAGAGTAAGCGGACAGTTTATGGTGGCAAGAGGCCTTTTTCATCAGCCTAGATCTTTCTATCAAATTGCCTTCTGTATGTGTTCATCCAGTGAGCTACTAAATCTGTGAGGTACCATAGTCCTTCCTGTTGTCTTTAATTTCTGTAATGCAGAGTAACTTTCATGTGGCAAGTAATTTGGGATTATCAGGTACAGGGCAGTTTAGTTCGAAATAATATTTTGAAGGCACAGATGCCTATGGGAACCCTCAAATACAACATACGGGCAGCTACTGTTTTAGCCTATGGTCAAGTGTGGCCTTAGGGATAGGATCACTAAGGTCTATCAACCTTCTAATTACAACATGTCTGCAGTGGCTGACAGAAATTCACTATTCTCAAGGAAAACAACTCAGTACTATCAGCACAAAACATAGTTAAGACCAAAAACATGATAAATGTGGAGTTTAAACTTTAAGAGATAGATCTGTCAAATAATGAATCCAATTGATGTCTAAATTCCTCAGGATTTTTGAAAACGCAAAGGATAAAGTTGAGCTGGAGCCTCACCTTTGTTCCACCACCTGAATTGTTGATTTTTTTCCCCCTTACCATTCATTTTGCAAATTTGTATAAGCTCTCTTTTTCTCGGTTACCTAACGTCTTTCCCACTTTCCTTCCCTCTATAAATACCATTTCTGCGGCATCTTCAAAAGCTTATCTCCCCTCCACAGCTGTCTGTTCAAAGTTAAGAGCCTGACACTGATTTAACCAGCTTGAATTGCTCTGAAATAAATTTCTCAGGGCAGAGACCAATTGCTTAAGCATTGTCAATAGCTGAATATAATGTTAGTGCTTCATAAACACAGAATGAATATAAATAACAGAAAATCTAAAATAGAGTATTAACTTCTGTATTTTGTACAATTAAAATTTGATGCCAGGGATTGAACTATGGAAACCTCCCACAATTTATCAATAAGTAGATACTCTTTTCTACTGTATAGGAGATAGATTTTTACAAATGGAAAGTTGGGGTTTCTTTCAACATTATATGAATGCACAGAAATACCCAATTCTTATTCCACTATGCCTAGACTCTCCATAGTAGAGAATATTAGTTGTTCACAATTATTCTTTCCCCTGTGGCCTCGCTCTGGGTAGAAAAGACTTCTCAATTCTACGGACTTTGAACTTGCCCATATGATTTCATTTGGCTAACAAACTGTAAGTGGATATAGCTTGAACAGTGGTCTTAAATGTGCTTGCATATATTGCTTTGGCCTCTAGAGGCACCCAATTGTATGAATTCAGAATGAAACTGTCGTATTTCCAGAATGAGGAGACCTGTGGAACAAACCTGGACTCATTCATAGCCTAAAACCAGTCCATCTAACCCCAACCAACCCCAGTCAAGCCCAATAGGACCACAGTTGACTCTCAGATGTAAGAGCAGGAAATAAATGTTTATTATTAGAAACCACTGAGATTAAAGGGTAGCCTTTTACATCCTGTAATCAGAGAAATAATGAGTAATATATTCCCAAATCCTCAAATAATTTCAATGAGAAGAAATGAAACATTAGAAAATATTGAGAATCTAAAGACAATTTTACTCCTATGTTATATTGCTGGGGATCTCTCAGATGATTTTCATTCAAGAGATGAGATCTCAGAAAATGTAATGAGTCTGTAGTTCTTTTTTCAAGCATTTTTTGCACTATGGCACCTTGGACATATGCCCAACCAGTGCATAACGATTAGTCTACTCTCAGGCATAAATGAATACCTCTGGAGGAAGCACAATTATTCATTGTGGTATAGCTTGGTTCTAAGATAGTCCCCTAGTGAATCACACTCCCTGTATTCATGCACTTGTTTAGTTCCTTCCTACATTAAATGAAGAAATGAAGTGCATGTGACACTTTGTGACTTCTGAAGCTGTTACAAGAAGCCTTGAGGCCAGGCATGGTACCTCACACCTAGAATCCCAGCACTTTGAGAGGCCAAGACAGGCAGATTGCTTGTGCCCAGGAGTTTGAAATCAGCCTGGGCAACATGGCAAAACTCCATCTCTACAGAAAAATACAAAAATTAGCCAAGTGTGGTGGCATGCGCCTGTGGTCCCAGCTACTCAGGAGGCTGAGATGGGAGAATCACTTGAGCCCAGGAGGCAGAGGTTGCAGCGAGCCAAGATCACACTATTGCACTCCAGCTTGGCAACAGAGTGAGACCCTGTCTCAGTTGAAAAAAAAAAAGAAATGTTGAGGCTTTTCCTTGGTCTCTTGGAGCACTCACTCTTGGAATTCTGAGCTGCTCTGTGAATAGTCTGGCTATCCTGCTGGAGAGACCATATGAAGAAGGCCTGAAACCACGTGGAGAAAGAGAGAAACCAAGCTGAGAACAACCTTTCAGCTGTCCCTCCCAAGCCACCAGATAAATGAAACCTCAGCCAAATGGAACCTCTGTGAACTGTCTAAGACCTTCCCAGCTGCCAACCAGGATGACTGAGAGGTACCATTTATGCCACGCACAGCCGCACCCTGTCCAAATTCTTCATTTATGGCCCATGGGCATAATAAAATGGTCTTTGTTTTAAGCCACCGGATTTAGGGTAGTTTGTTATACAGCAATAGAGACCTGAAGGTTAATTTACATGATTTACTAAAGTGACATAACTGGTTATAACAACAGGCAACATTTATTTATATTGTCAAATATATGCTATGCACCATGTATCATATTTAATCTCTTCCTCACGTTGAAAATAGTACCAATGAAATGCAGATGATACAATGTTTCTACTTTATGAAGGTGTGAAAGTGTTATGCATTTGATAGAGCCCATACTTAGAATTTTTGAATTTTGATCTTTTCCTGGACTAGCATTATGAGGCACATTACTCTCTCAAAATGCTGGACGTGAAAGCAAGCCATTCTGTTTTTCACTTTCAATACAGTGGCATGCCCAGGGAAAGCCTGGAAGCTCCACACCCATTTCCCGATACTTCACCCTCTGCCTCTCTTCATATGTGTCCTTTCAATAACATTTAAAATAAACCAGTAAACAAAAAGTAAATAAATTACATAAGATTCTCAACACTGTTATAAAATAGGCTTTGTGTTAGATTATTTTGCCCACCTATAGGTTAATATAAGTGTTCCTAGCTTGGTTGAGGTAGGCTAGGCTAACATCATGATGTTCGGTAGATTAGGTGTATTAAATCCATTTTAGACCTAGGATATTTTCAACTTAAGGTAAGCTCATCAGGACATAAACCCCATTGTAAATCAAGGAGCATCCGTATGTAACATCATTATTGCTGTTGAACAGTTGAGAAAGTTTAGACATAGAGATACTAGGTGAGAAACTTTAGACACAGAGATACTGATTAAATTGCCCACAGTCAGATGAGTGGTAAAGTAGTGGAACCAAGGTCTAATCTAAGTATTGCTCCAAGCCCCAATCTCTTAACCATACTAATTAAAAATTAGGAAAAACCCAGGCTCTGGTTTCATAGGGCAGTGCTCATTTCCTTCAGGCAATCTGCAGCAACCAGGCAGCCAGTTTACAAGCCTTTTGATAAATGGTACAACATTGGCATTTGTACAAAGAAACAGGCAGGAAATTAAATTACACCTATTAAAGTGAAGGTTGATTTAGACCAGTGGAAAATCTGGCCTATGCAGTGTTTGAGGTGTTGAAAAAGGAACAGAAGGCCAAAATAATCTGTATTTTTTTAAAAATTGCCAGCAGCCAAAAAAAAGAATGTTTACAACAAAGACAACTACTACCTGCCAATTCAAGAAAAGCTAGCAGAATTAAGTAAAACTATAAAGCAAATCACTTTTCCTCTCTAGGTGGACTTTTCTTTAGGGGTCTGATTCAGTTGGATATGAAATTTGATTATGTAGTTGACTAAGGTTTTCAAAAGGATGTTGCCCCAAACATAATTGCCTTTATGGTCAACAAATAACCAAAAAATTTTCTAGTCATTTATAAACAATGTGAATCTAAGAGAGTGTGGGGAAAGGAATCCACATAATATGGAAATGATAAGTTTCTTCCATTGGCTGTGACTGATATCAGGAGATCTGATTATTATCAGCAAGTGGCCAGGACAAAAGGGCTGCTGAACCGGGGTGCTAAACCATTTTAGCCACTGAACAGCCTCAAATCAGTGGTAGAGGCTACTGTTTGAAAGTGACCATCAAATATATAAAATAAGAGGTCTATCAAAAGCACAGTTAGAAATGTCTTCAGTTCTGTCAATCAAACAAACCAATTTGAGGGACAGTCTGCAAAATAACTGGTTTGTACTCCTCAAAAATGTTAAGGTGATAAAAGTCAAAGAATGACTAAGAAACTATTATCAATCAAAAAAGACTAAAGGGACATTACAGCCAAATGCAACATTATATTCTGGAATGAATCCCGGACCAGAAAAGGGAAATTACTTATTCCCGTTTGCTTAAAAAGACAGTGAGAAAAGTGGTAAATTTGATTTATCAAATCCTATAAATATACGGTATCAATTGTAATTTTCTGATTTTGGTTGTCATTTTGGTTATACTATGAGTGTTTGTAGGAAATACATATTGAAGCATTTAGGTAAAGGGATATTATGCTTGCAACTTTCACATTCGGAAAAAAAATACTACATCTGGAATTTATTTTTGTACATGATATCACATGAGAATCTAATATTTTTTTCTATATGCATAGGGCATAAAATCAGCATAGTTTTTAAATAATCCATCTTTTTACACTAAATTATAATATTGCCTTTGTCTTATATTCTCACATATAACTAAGATCTATTTTTAACCTTTATTTTAATCACGCATCTACTCTCCATTCCTTTGCCAATATCGTAGTGACATGATTGACTTTATGGTATGTTTTAATATCTTGGAAGACAAGATCTACTTTTCTGCACAAACCCCTTTTATGTATATATAAAGTTTATATGTATGCATATAACATAAATATTCACATATACATGAAATATGTATATATGTACATTGTTTATATATGTTTATGTGTATATACACATTGTGTATATTTATGTATGTACTTACATGTGTGCAAGCTTGTATGTATATATGTGTGTAGATATATATTGTATATATGTATGTAGATAAATATATTGCCTACATACGCACACACATATATATCTATGAAAGTGTGCGTGTATTCCTAGAGTAGGGCATTATCCCTGTATTTTTTAAATTGCTGTATGCATGATTGCTCCTTTCCATTCCATTTTCTATAATGTTGCTTTCTCACCTTTTTCCATTGACGTCTGAGTGATCTAACTAGTATTTCTGACTTTTCAAAAATGACAGTATCCTTCCCCGTATTATGTTCCCCCCCCGACACACACACCATTACTTTCATTTTTACTTTATTAATTCCCTGTTTCTGCTCTCTGGTTTATTTTTTCTTTCTTAATGTTTTGACATTGATAATAAGTTACATTCCTTTCATCTTTATTCTTTAATTAATATTAAAGGCATTCAAGGCCACACTCACATGCTCTCAGTACAGCTTTGGCTGTGTCACCTGGTTCCAATTTGCATTGTTTTCTGTACAGCAATTTTCTTTTGATTCCAAGTTTCATTCATCAGTTATTTAGAAATACATTTGTAATTATTACACATTTAATATTTGGGGGTTACCTTCATGTCATTTATTTCTACTTTCTAATAATTGTTCCATTCAATTTAAAATATTTCTCACAGTATGATCAGAAGAGGTGGTCTGGAAAATATACACTTTTTATACACAAAATTTCTTCATAGCCAAGTACGTGATCAATTTTCATATATACTTTATGACTAGTAGAGAAAATTATGTTTTTGAAAGACATAAAATGTCTACCCTTATTAATTGCACTAATATTTTGTGTAGTTACTTAATGTTGTGTACAAGATATATATGCACAATTCAAAAGAGGTGTATTGAAGTAACTGCTATATTTGTACTTTTATCAAGTTCTCACAATTTTAACAGTTTTACTTTAATGCTACCAAAAGTTGTTGGGTTGTTTGGTGCATACTAATTCCTGGCTGGTGTTTATCTTTCATAACTCTGCCTTTCATCACTATCCTTTCATGACCTATTTAGTGCTTTTAACCTAGAATTTTGTGTTGTCTGATGCTATCTTTGCCTTTTATGCTTTCTTTCTTCTTTGCAGTTTCTTATCATTGCTCTTTATTGTTTTAATCATTATAAGTGTTTTTTTTTTGTAATTAGCATTAACTGTATTTTTAAAAGTCAGTTTGACACTTTTAACTGGAGAATTCAGCTTTCAAATTTATTGTAATCACTGGCACAGAACATATTATACTTTCCCCTTTACTTTCATCATTTTATATTACTGTTTGTCTTTTTTTCTGACTTATTTTTCTAGTTGATTGTCATTGCTATTTGGTCTTTACCTTATCATGTTCGTTTGTAAACTCTACCAATAGATTTTTTTATTTTTAATGATTATCTCTTTTCTTTGTTCATACCAAAACTTATTTTTCTACTATTGTTTGAAATAAAAATAAAAACCATTTCCACCAATGAAATGTCCTATTTCTTATCTTTTTCTACTTCTCCTTACAGTTACAGGTTTAGCATACAGTAGCAGTCCAAAGGGGGGTATGTTCCAATCCCCAGTGGATGTCTGAAACCCCATAGTACTGAACCAGATTACCATAAACTGGAACACATTTCTGTTCATGTCATCCACTCATAAATTTAATGTCTTTTCCATCTTAACTAAGCACACATTACACACTATGGCCATAATTTTTGCAGTTTGAGGTGAGACAGCAAAACTAACACAAATTTCTTTTTCTTCTTCACAATTTCACAAATAGAAGATTTGTTCTAACAATTGAGCTTAACCTCAATCTGTTATTTTTTCTTTCCTTGTTAAATCAGAACATTCACCTATTTAATTAAAAGAAGTAATTTCTGGCTTTTCTTTGGCACGTTGGAATTGCCAAATTTCGTACACTTTGGGACCATTATTAAGTAAAGTAAGGGTTATTTGAACACAAGCACTGAAATACTACAAAACTCCCCTCGATAACTTAGGTGGCTCCTAAGTGACTAATCCCCTTGATAACTTAAGTGGCTCCTAAGTGACTAAGGAAGTGTCTGCAGTGTGGACAAAGGGACAATTCACATCCTGGGTGGGACAGAGCTGGACAGTGTGAGATTTCATCACACTACTCATAGAAGCAGGCAACTTAAAACTTTTGAATTTTTTATTATTATAATTTTTAATTTAATAATTCTGGACCACAGTTGACTGTGGGTAACTGAAACTGCAGAAAGCAAAACCATGGATAAGGGGAAACTACTGTATATGCATTTCTCTGTAGCCTCCTCCCCTAGTGTTGAAAAGAATTTGAAATGATGTACTTCCCTCATATTTTTCCCCCACTCAATCCTAGGAGTTACTTAAAAAAAAAATTGCATGACTTTTTATTGCAATGTGTCTCTTCTTTTTACTTATATTTTTATCATAGTATATTTATTTAGCATTTATATCACACATCCTCAAATCATCTATATTATGATCCATTCATGTCTAAGTAAACACACAAATAGCATTCCTCTACCATTGATTGTGTTCAATTTCTACTTCATTTCACATTTCCCTGGCTTGATTTCTCATTTCTCCTTTACTTGTTACTTTAGAATCTCTTCTAGACCCCTGAGTTTTCCTGAAAGATATACTCTATGAATTACTATAAAAATCTTAATTGAATCATTTGACCTTTCAGATAATTACCGTTTTGCAAAGTAAGAGAGTCTTAGGTTGAAATCCTTTACACTTCGTTATTGCTAAGAACTATACCACTGTATCACTGATTCTAATATTGCAGATTGAAACTAGAAAGAGTTTAAATCTTTTCTCTTATGTGTAACTTTTTCTTTCTGGCTGGAAGGTTATAAGAATTTCTTTTTGCTCTTAACATTCAAGAATTTTCCAAGTATACTGATGTATACATTTTATCTCATCAATATTTCCTAGACCTCACAATATGCTCTTTCATTCTGTGACTTGGGCCTTTCATTACAGAGAAATTGTATTTCTAAATTATATATGCATTTCAATGTCCAAGATCTGTCCTCCATGTCTCTATTTTTTTGTCATAATTTCTCTCTTTATATTTTTGTCTTAAAAAAAATTTAGCCCAATTAATTTCCTGGGACATTAATTTATTATCAACTCTGATCATTCTTTCCTTCAATTAACCAAAAACTCTTGCACAAAACTTGTTCTCAACTCTAGAAATTGTACTCTCATATTGCCTTGAATATTTATTATTTTTCAGGCTTTCATTTGGCTCCTCTGTTCTGACTGATCTTCATATCTCCAGCTTCTGGTCATTTTTAATATTGTTTTTCAATAGAGTCTAAAGGTTTGATTGCTGGAGACCATGATGCTCTGTAAACGGGCCTTGCTTAGACCTACATGGTCACATTCCAGCATAAACATGCTCATTTTTCAAAGCCTGCAAACAATCATTACATCCTTGCAATTTTTTAAGAACACAATCTCCAAAGGGAGGAATACCTGAAATATGGATAATAAAGAATGAACAGATCTGGGGCTGCAGGCTCAGCACCATTAACATATGCTCTTCTTGCTGGACTGTCCCAATGCATAGTTACAGTCAGCTTTTCTGGGCTTCTTGTTTGCACCCAGCACAACTGAAAGTACGGATGTAGGAAGCACACAGGCAGGCTGGAAAACGATCAAGACAGGCACCCATAGGGCTCTTTACCTTAGATCTTAAAAGGAAGATGTACATCCTTTTCCAAACTCCAAATGACATCTAACAAACCTTCAGTCAACACAATGTTATAAAGAACGTGTTAATTTTTTATTCATTCATTTTCCGGTTAGGGACTACATGCTAAAATTCAAACATAAATGTGACTGTTGTGTACTCTCCATGTAAAAAAATTAACAGAAACTGTACTATCTATGACACAATAAAACTTTAGTCATTTTTACCATGCTTCAATATTTGAATAAGTGTGGGAATTAGACTAGACTAGACTTTCTTTTTGAGATATACCTCTCACTGTAGTCTTGAATGGTGTAATAACTCTTATTCTTTTACTCTCCTTTTTTCCTTAGCTGCTTCCTGCTCAGAGTTATCACCCTGGAAAATTGCCATTACATGCCCAAGTTATAACTTGGATGCTGATGACAGCTTAAAGGGGAATGCCTCTTATCAGTTTATATTTTTAAATTTCCTCCCCTTTGTTCTCACAGGAACCCTCCTTAACCAGTTGAGTCTTCACAGTCCTGCAGAAAACATATCTTTCAAGTTTATGGGCAGAAGTTACAAGCTGGTGCTTTCACTAAGTAGCCCTCTCTAACCACTTTTATAATTTATTGTCCCATCAGAAAGCAAAACTTAAGATAACCTCAACCTCTGATAGTGTTACAACAAATCCAGGTTGCAAAAGGGCCTCCTCTCTTTTTGGGGAATTCCATTCAGCCATAGTGCAGGCAATCAGCCATCCATCTTCCTTGACTTTTTTTCTTCTATTTCTTCTTATGCAGTAGATATAGTCACAGACTTGGAATCAAGGAGACTCAAGTCTTTTCTACTTACAATCTCTAAACTAGAGTTTCATTATAGTGATGCCTACTCTGTGGATAATCAGGTATGCAAAGAGCTCAATACATTGCCTGACATATATTAAGTGTTCAATAAGAGGTGGATTTTTATAGCAGAAGGCTCTGGGATCAAGGATATATAACTCTTCAAAGGAAGGAAGAATGGAAGGATGAGGGATGGAAGGACGGAAGGATGAGGGATGGAAGGACAGAAGGAAGGAAGTCTGGTGTATTAAAAATGAAGCCACAGTTCAGAAACATTTATAGTTCTGTAGTACTGCCTCACACTTTTCCCAGCATTCTTTGCCCCACGATTCTAGATAACTTTAATAAACCAGTAAGGGAAAATGCCTTTGGTATTTGTAGAAAAAAACTGTCTATTTTGTGGTGATTATTTTTTCCCAATTGAGCTGGTTTGTAAATATGTAGCTTAGTACTATCAAGGCATGTCTTCCTTCTGGAACGGTCATGACACAAAATATTCCTTCCTGAGATAGGCCTGGTGTTACAACTCATCTTTTATAACACAACACAAACCCCTTGATTAGACTGTCTCTTATATCCAACAACGTTTCTCCTCATCCCCATTAGGCCAGAAAGTAATGGAAAATGCTGATGATATCAACAAATATTATTTTAATATTTAGGAATTCTTTGTCTCTGATGAATTTGAGATCTAACATGTAGAAATCACTCAGTAACTATTTATGAGAGGGAGGGAGGGAAAGAGAGATGGATGGGTGGCCTAAAAGGGTTTGAAAGCATTTGGGATAGCAATAATTATTTACAATATGTACAGTGAACACACTCTCCAACATTGCTCTATATTTTTCTCTGTTTATTTAGGGCATACCTACTTTAACCTCAGTTGAAACAAACTCAGCTATAGAATATTACACACACTGAACATTATGGCAAGAATTAGTGCTGGGGAAAGAAGTATAACACTATAATAATCAGTTTAACCCTAACATTAGTGATAATAATAATAAAATGTTCAACTAAAACCAATTACGTACTTAACATCTGACAGTCACTTTTCTAATTCTTTTACTTAGGAAAGGGCTTTTATTTTATACTTTCTTAGTCCCTCTTTTATAGTTTGGGAAGATAGAAGCCCAGAGAGAATTAAGTAACTCGCCCAAGGTTACCAGCTAGAGAGTAGTGGCTGGCATTTGAACCTAAATCAGTCTGACAATGGAACCACACTCATATTCATCGTATTGTCATTTTGTACTCATCACAACATATCAACCCTCAACTTCTTGATGCTCTGACAGCCATCACTGAAAATAAGCAATATGACTGCATTTATTCATAAAAACTAACCTGAATTTTTCTCCTTCTTCTAGTAATAAGACATGGTAATAAGGCCATGACATGTTTGTGAGCCCAGGTATAAAATCCTAACAGTGCTACATGATCTCAAAACCTCCCTTCTACCTTTAATACACTAAGATTCCATGCAATCAAGGATCAATGTGGAAGGTCTATGTTGATGAATCATGATGTTAAAATGAATTTGAACCATAAACAAGAAAAAATAACAATATGAAAAATACATTATGTTAGTAAAAATCTTTTTTCCTTAGGAGATGGAAACCCTGTGTACAATGTGCTGTGAATATATTTCCCAGATTTTAACTATGCTTGCTGCGCTTTGAGTCATAAAACTGTAATCCAAAGTGAAGAATGAAACACTCATAGTGCAGTTCAGTGTGATATTTATACTCTTAGAATCAGATGCCCCTTTGTCATCGTAATGGGGCACATTATGATTAAAAAGGGAAGTAAAAACTGAAGAGATTTACAGGCAGAATTACCAAAAGTGCTCTGCAAGGGGCTGAAAATCACAATCAGATCAACTGTAATAATAATCAAAAATCTCTGAAAGTTAAGATTATTCACTGAAAAGAACCATTATGCTGCATGATTTCCTTTTTGCCAAGAATGTACAACAAATTTTGAAGAAAAACAAAAAGTAGGGGGACAAAACAACAGAAAAAGGAGGAAGAAGGAAAAATGAACCAGAAGAGGAAGCAAACAGTGGAAGATGATGAAAGAGGAAAGAGAAGAAGGAAGGGTGAAGAAGAGGAGGAAGGAAAAAGGAAGAGATAGAGGACAGAAGTGGGGAAGGAAGGTGGAGAGAGGGAGAAAGAAAAAGAAAGAATATTCCTTTTGGTCATGGATATAGAACTCACATTTGTAGTTATTTCTTCAGCTCCAGCTGTTTCTTCATGCAGATTACAACTAAACCTAAGATAAAAGGAATCTTGGTTTTTCCCTGCTGTCTAACCTTCTTACAGATGTTAAGATACCATCAGAGAGGGTGACAATATTTAAAAGAGAAGGGAAAAAATATAGAAATGCACACACACACGCACACACACACACACACACACACACACACACTTATACCTTATATTTGACAGACAAGGATTTCAATAGCTATACCTCAAGCTGCCATCACTATGAAATTATCCATCGTCTTGTGAGGTCATGAAAAAAGGCAGGGATTGTCAAATTTTTCCATCTCAAGTCATTTCTTCAAATATTGGCTTTGTAACCCAGAGTTTTTCCATAACTGTAAATTAAGGTGTGTCAGTAGTACCCAAGACAAATGTGAAATATTTGCTTTTGAGATGTCTCTTTGCATTTCAAGGAGAGAGCATGGAAGTGCTCTTTCTCTTTCTCACTGCTCCAATAAGACACAGAAGAATCCCTTGTGGAAAAAAACTAGCAATAGTGTCATCATTTATTTAAGAGTAAGCACATTCATTTTTGTGGGGGGAACTCATGTCAGCAGGAGTTAGCTTAGAGTAAGAAATAAGTTCTGAGGGCAACAGGCAGATAGCATAAGAGGGCAATTTGGGATCTTAAAAAGTTATGGTTTGAAAAATTATACAAGATGTTTTTAATCCTAAATCCATATCTACCAGAAGCAAGTATATCTAAGCATATTGTTCTATGTTTCTTCCCCAGATGAATCATTGTTGTGATTAACTAAGTATATTCATATATTTATTCCTTCAACAAGTATGGTTTAGGGATCTACAATACAGATCAAAGCTACACATTTGATAAACCAAATATAATTCTCCTAGAGAATTCACATACAAGGGAGGGACAAAATTTAACCAACTATATACTAAGAATAATAACAGCTAATGTTTGGTGAGTATTTACAATATGTGAGGCACGTAAGTACTATTTCATTATCCTCATTTTAAGAATAAGAAAACTGTGACTAAGAGAAAGCAACCTTTTAAGTTTGTAAATTCTATTTCAAAAATTGGCATATAAACTCTGATCTTTCACCTCTACTTTTAACTGCTTGCTACTATATATTTATGTAAATGATTTGTATTATCAGAGAACAATCAAACATTACGTGTATTTAGATGATGAAGAGAAATTTGCAGCTGGAAGGACCAGAAAAGATTTCATGGAAGAAGCAGCATTTAAGCCAATTAAGTTTCAATTCTTGAAGATAGAGCTCCATGTCTGTCATTCCAGGTGAAGCAATTCTATCTGCCTTGTGTCTTTAGAAATACTCTATTGGGGTTGGGCACAATGGCTCATGCCTGTAATCCCAGCACTTTGGGAGGCCGAAGTGGGCAGATCACTTGAGGTCAGGAGTTCAAGACCAGCCTGACCAACATGGTGAGACCCCGACTCTACTAAAAATACAAAAATAGGCTGGTTGTCATGGCGGGCACTTGCATACCAGCTGCTTTAAAGTCTGAGGCATAAGAATCGCTTGAACCCGGGAGACAGATGTTGCAGTGAACCAAGATTACACCACTGCACTCCAGCCTGGGCAACAGAGCAAGAGCCTGTCTCACAGAAAAAAAAAAAAAAAAAAAAAAAGAAAGAAAGAAATACAGAAAGACTCTATTTGTATAGGAATTCCTGTCATTTCCTGTAGGAAGTATGTATCAGACCCATCTATAATTTGTATGTTCATTTAAAAATTGGGGCTTGTAGCTTCCTCTCCTTTCTCCTGCCCTGCCAACATCCCTGAGCAGGAAGTCACATCTCATGGTGAGTCACTGTTGCTGATAGGAACACTCAGATATGCGGGCCTGAGAAGAGGGGTAATGTCATAGCCATGCAAAGTGGACCAGAGCAGGGAATTGGGTGCAGCTGAAGAGACCACGGCAGAGAGGCAACCAAAGCATAGTGGCAGGATATTTCAGCTATTTAACATTCACCCCAGCAATGCCAAGTATATTAATCCTCCCAACAATTCCTAGTGGGCATTGTTTTCCTTGAAACATACGGGATCATGCAGAATCTTAGGTGGAATTTGTCCAGGCTTACATAGAGAGTGAGAGGATTTGAATCAAGATGGTTCTAACACCAATGCCCAGAGTTTGTAGCTCTGGCAAACTGTGGTGTCAGTCGTCTCCCTACTGTCCTCACTCCAGCCATAGCCTCTATCAGGTCTTTCCTTTTTTTATCTTTATTTTACTATATTAAGTTCTGGGGTACATGTGCAGATCGTGCAGGATTGTTACATAGGTATATACATGCCATGGTGGTTTGCTGCATCCATCCCGTCATCTACATTAGATATTTTCCCTATTGTCATCCTTCCCCAATTCCCCCACCCCCTGCTATCCCCTCCAACACCCCCACCACAAAACAGGCCCTGGTGTGTGATGCTCCTCTGTGTCCATGTGTTTTCATTGTTCAACACCCACTTATGAGTGAGAACATGCAGTGTTTGGTTTTCTGTTCTTGTGTCAGTTTGCTGAGAATGATGGTTTCCAGATTCATCACGTCCCTACAATGGACATGAACTCATCTTTTTTATGGCTGCATAGTATTCCATGGTGTATATGTGTCACATTTTCTTTATCCAGTCTATCGCTGATGGGCATTTCGGTTGCTTCCAAGTCTTTGCTATTGTAAACAGTGCCATAATGAACCTACATGTGCATGTGTCTTTATAGTAAAATGATTTATAGTTCTTTGGGTATATACCCAATAATGGCATTTCTGGGTCAAATTTTATTTCTATTTCTAGATCCTTGAGGAATAGCCACACTGTCTCCCACAATAGTTGAACTAATTTACACTCCCACCAATAGTGTAAGAGTGTTCCTATTTCTCCACATCCTTTCAAGCATCTATTGTCTCCAGATTTTTAATGATCACCATTCTAACTGGAGTGAAATGGTATCTCAATGTGGTTTTGATTTGCATTTCTCTAATGACAAGTAATGATGAGCCTTTTTTTTTTTTAAATACGTTTGTGGGCTGCATAAATGTCTTCTTTTGAAAAGTGTGTGTTCATATCCTTCACCCACTTTTGGATGGAGTTGTTTGGTTTTTTTCTTGTAAATTTGTTTAAGTTCTCTATAGATTCTGGATATTAGCCCTTTGTCAGATGGGTTGCTCGCAAAAATTTTTTCCCATTCTGTTTGTTGCTGGTTCACACTAATGATAGTTTCTTTTGCTGTGCAGAAGCTCTTAAGTTTAATATCCCATTTGTCTATTTTGGCTTTCGTTGCCATTACTTTTTGTGTTTTAGTCATGAAGTCCTTGCCTATGCCTATGTCCTGAATGGTATTGCCTATGTTTTCTCCTAGAGTTTTTATGGTGTTAGGTCTTGTGTTTAAGACCTTAATCCATCTGGAGTTAATTTTGGTACGAGGTGTAAGGAAGGGTTCCAGTATCAGCTTTGTGCATATGGTTAGCCAGTTTTCCCAACCTCATTTATTAAGTAGGTAATCCTTTCCCCATTACTTTTTTTTGTCAGGTTTGTCAAATATCAGATGGTTGTAGATGTGTGGCATTGCCTCCAAGACCTCAGTTCTGTTCCATTCATCTATATCTCGGTTTTGGTACCAGTACCGTGCTGTTTTGATTACTGTATCCTTGTAGTATAGTTTGAAGTCAGGTAGCATGATGCCTCCAGCTTTGTTCTTTATTTTTTATTTTATTTATTTGTTTTTTTGCTTAGGATTGTCTTGGCTATGCGGGCTCTTTTTCGGTTCCATATGAAGTTTAAGGTGGTTTTTTCCAGTTCTGTAAAGGAGGTCAATGGTAGCTTGATGGGGATAGCACTGAATCTATAAATTACTTTGGGCCATATGGCCATTTTCACAATAGTGATTCTTCCTAACCATGAGCATGGAATGTTTTTCCATCTGTTTGTGTCCTCTCTTATTTCCTTGAGCAGTGGTTTGTAGTTCTCCTTGAAGAGGTCCTTCACATCCCTTGTTAGTTGTATTCTTAGGTATTTTATTCTCTTTGTAGCAATTGTGAATGGGAGTTCACACATTATTATCTCTGTTAGTCTGTTATTGGTGTATAGGAATGCTTGTGATTTTTGCACATTGATTTTCTATCCTGAGACTTTGCTGAAGTTGCTTATCATCTAAAGGAGATTTTGGGCTTCCCTTCCTTTCCTTTCCTTTCCTTTCCTTTCCTTTCCTTTCCTTTCCTTGCCATACCCTTCCCTCTTTTCTTTCTTTCTTTTTCTTTCTTTCTTTCTCTCTTTCTTTCTTTTCTTTCTTTCTCTTTCTTTCTTTCTTTCTTTTTCTTTTCTTTTCTTTTCTTTTCTTTCTTTCTTTCTTTCTTTCTTTTTTTCTTCCTTTCTACCTTTCTTTCCTTCCCTCCTTCCTTCCTTCCTTCCTTCCTTCCTTCCTTCCTTCTTTCCTTCCATCCATCTGTCTGTCTTTCATTCATTGCAAAAAGTTTACTTTGGGGCACCAGGTACTGTGGCTCATGCCTATAATCCCAGCACTTTGGGAGTCTGAGACAGGAGGAATGACTGAGGCCAGGAGTTTGAAACCAGCCTGGCCCATATAGCGAGAACCCCATCTCTACAATAAAAAAAAAATTAAAAAATTAGTTGGGAATGGTGGCATGCAACTGTAGTCCTAGCTCTCAGGAGGCTGAGGCAGGAGAATCACCTGAGCCTAGAAATTTGAGGTTACAGTGAGCTATGATCATACTCCTGCACTCCAGCCTAGGCAACAGAGTGAGATTAGTAGGTAGGTAGGTAGAAATGATAGATAAGAAATGGGACTAAAAGGAAGGTAGGAATGATTCATCTGAGAATGAATCTGAAATAATAATCACACATCACTCTTACCTTCCTTTTTATTTTTATTTTCCACCTTGAGAAACTCTGTGAACCTTTGTGTACATATTGTACAGTTATTGTGAGATCTCTTTTATACAGCAGTACTAATACCAATATGATGAATGGGTGGCTCTGCTCTCACACTCTAAGGAGGAAGTGTAGCTGTTAAGAGGTCAGACTCCGAAGTAAAATGACCTTAGATTCCAATCTCATATGCACTTTTGTGAAATTATGAAAAACCTCAAAAACCTTGGTATCTTTATCCATAAAAATGGCCTAATGTTAGTTTAATTGAGATAATGCATGTATAGTACTTAGCACAATGACTACTCGCACATATGCATGTATTTGTTATTATTTGTATTTGTTATTATTGCTTCTGAGTTTCAGTGTCCTCAGCATTTGTATTAGATAAGATACAAGGGCTCCAACAGTAAAGAATAATATCTCTCTTAATGACTGAATTTTTTGCTAATAAAATTTCTCGAAACTACTGGCTGCTGTTTAAAAAGAAAATCTACTGATAGAGAAGGGTCACCAATTTACATACACCATACATAGCTGTAAAAAAAAATGTAGTTTAGGCTGAAGTTTTGTTTGTGCCTAATCTACTACGTGGGTGAAACAATTTATTCTAATGTGATAACTTTAGCCCAATCCAGTGGTTTGAGTATTGAGGCAACTTAGTGTTTTTTTGGTTTAAATCCTAGTATTTTGGTTTTCTTCTCAACCTTCTTCTCTCCAACACGGAATCTGGGGGCACTGAGAGGAAGATCCTATGGTAAAGGTAAAGAAACACTCTCTCAGATTTATTTTCAAGGCTATGGATGATTCCTTGGTCCCTATGGAAATGCCTCTTGTTTGACTATGGCTTGCCTCTTATTCTTAGAAGCTGAGATTGTTGTCTATTCTCTATAAATACAGGGTTAAGGCCAAGTAGTTCTCTTTGGTCCTTGGCTCTAAGACGTCTGTGACATCCATTCAGTCCCTGTAACACTTTGTCCTAACCATACTGACCCACGCTCACTTTCTAGAGACCCACGTCCTGTTATGAACTGACTTCTGTGTGCCATCTTGGGGTCAAGTAGGAAATTCTATCTTAGGAGAATTCAACTAAGACCCTTCTCATACCCAGTCACATTTTATGCTCAACTTTTACTCTATTGCTACCACACATTCTCCTGCATGGATTGGGCATCCCCCTAAATGTAATACACTTCCCTTGTGAAGAGGCAGGAGAGCAGGACGCATATGTCTCATTTTTTTTTTTTTTTTTTTTTGCTACTCTTCACCCGGGCTGGAAAGGCAGGATTTCCACTTCCTTTCTGTCATACTGTGGGTTTTGTGATCTGCAGTACCAGCCCCTCCTGTCCATGGGCTTAAAGTGAGGCTTTGTGATTTAAATATCTCTCTCTCCTGACAGCCTAGTTTCCAAGTGTACGCTCTCTCTCAGTAGAGAGGTCAGCTCTGAGAATCAGAGTTGATCAATAGCGTCTTTATTCTAGTCTCTTTCTTTCTTTAGAGCAATAAACCTCAAAGCTTCAATTGGTGAGGAAAAGCTGCAATGACTTAAAAGGGGAGGGTATTAAGAACATTGCTTTAATATTTGCAAAACAATGTCATCTTCCATATTAATTTACCTGTGTTTCTGTAATTACAAAATCCATACTTTTTTTCAGTGTACAATGTTTGGCACTGGATAAGTCTGTGGTCTTTTTGGGCAAGAGAAAAGAAAATCAGAAATCAGAGGATATAAAGAGCTTCAGAGCAATTGTGGCTTGGTCACAAGCACTGAGAAAGGAGAAAGGGAGGAAGACATATTTAAGATTCTGTGAGGCCCAGCACGGTGGCTCACACCTGTAATCCCAGCAGTTTGGGAGGCAGAGATGGGTGTAGCAGTCACGAGGTCAATAGATTGAGACCATCCTGGCCAACATAGTGAAACCCCATCTCTACTGAAATTACAAAACTTAGCTGCACATGGTGGCATGCACCTGTAGTCCCAGCTACTTGGGAGGTTAAGACAGAAGAATCGCTTGAACCTGGGTGGCAGAGGTTGCAGTGAGCTGAGATTGTGCCACTGCACTCTAGGCAGGCAATAGAGCCAGACTCCATCTCAAAAAAAAAAAAAAAAAAAAAAAGACTTTCTGAAAGTGATCATGCCAAGTATTACTGCTGTGGAAAATGGAAGTATCCACCATATTTTATGCTGTTGCCTTCAATATTTAAGTATTCCTTTTCTGAAGGCTGGTAAGGAAAATGACTGCTTGCAATTCAACACACATAGGTCTCATCCAATGACATACCCAGAATATTTATGGTAGAATCCAAAATATCATTACTAGGTAGGAGTTTTTTAACATGTCAACATTTCTTTAAAGACCAACTTAAAATGAATTAAGCCACTGAAGTCAGTCTACCTGGATTTGAGCCTTGGGGCACACTCACATGGCACATCAGTTTGGAATATTCACTTACCTTTGCTAAACCTCAGTTTTCTCATCTGTAAAATAAAGGTTATAATAATCAACAAATATTGATTGTTTTATATGCCACACTGTTTTAAGCATTTGTATATTAGCTTATTTAATTGATAAATTGCCTCAAGATTTTTTATTTTCATCTTTTTGCAGATGAAAAATACCATGTCGCTGAGAGATGAAGTTACTTGTTCATGATCACATAGGTAGAGGTGAAGGTGGGATTAGAACACAGGCAGTCTGGTGCTACATCTGAATGATAACGGCTAGTACTTTCAAAGTATTCTCTATGCCAGGCACTGATCTAAGAAGTCTATGAGATAAGAACTTTCTTTATTCCGTTTTACAGACTAGAAAACAGCATGGAGAGGTTAAATATTTTGCCCAAACTGAAAAAGTTAGTAGGTGCTTTGCCAGTACCATGCAGTATGGCTCCAGAGTTTGTGCTCTTAACCTCCATGCTATACTGTCTCAAAGGGTTTTTTATGAGCAATAACTGAGAAAATACATGTAAAGTTCTTAGTATCACACCTAGCACAGAGGAAATGCTTAATTAAAATGCTTAATTTACCAGGAAGCCCTACAAATGGGCAAATGAGAAATTCTTTAAGTCTAGGATAGCACAGAGTATTCTGTACCAGTAAATATTGTTGTATGTGTTATTATGTCCCCATTGTTTTGTCTTACATAAATTCATTCACTCATTCATTCTTTCAGTCAGTCAGTCTTGCCTTGCATGGCACTTTTAATGTCTCAACATCATACCAAGTGCTCCAGTATGTGATGTAGAGATAGCTCTTTGACAAAAGGCTCATAGATTTGTTGTATTTAAATTAAAGTAGCATTAAACAACTTTAAAATTTTATATAGAAATATTTAATATAGAAATTATATTAAATAATATATAATATATATTAAATAAATATAAATTATAAATATATTAAATAATATAGAAAATATATATTAATATAGAAAAATTTAATATAGAAATATTAGCAATTTTTTTCTAATGAGCTTATTTCAGTTTCTTGAAAGAGACTAATTCTACAATTTGGTGATGCCTACTAATACACCATTTAGCTTCTTTGAGCTAAGTTTCAGGCACATATCTTGTAACATTCTACACACATGACTCTGAGGTACTTTATCTTTTAATTTGGAAGCTGTGCACTAAAGCTATTCCAGCCCATTGGGTTATTCTTGCCAGCTGCCCCCCAAAAGCCAATACACTGAGAACAGCAGGTTTTGCAGCAGAGAAAGAGTTCGATAATCACAGGACAGATATAGGAGGAGGACAGAAGATATTTTTGAAATTCACCTCCCTGAAAATTCAGAGGCAAGAATTTTAAGGATATTTTGGCAGGCAGGATCTGGGGAACTGAAACAATTGACGGGTTGGGGATGGAGTCACAGAGATGTCAAACCTACAGCTGAGTCAGTTCCTAGCCAGGAGCTGCAGGACCAGCTGAGTCAGTTTCTTGGTATGGCTCACAGGTCCATGTGGTGTCTCTTGGTATTTCAAAATGCTAAATCTGAGAAAGAGCTCAAAGACCAGTCCTTTAGGTCTAACAACAGTGATGTATATATAGGAGCAGTTGGGGAAGTTAACAAATCTTGTGACTTCTGGTTATGTGACTCTGGGCAATAAGCAACTACAGTAAAGCAAGCTAAGCAAGCAATGAATGGTTATTGTTTAACCTTGCCTGTTCTTTAGTAAAGTTCAAGCCTCTACCATAATTCCAATCTGTGGCTTTATATTAGTTTTTACAAATATAGTTTCAATCTTTGAACAAAGAATGGATCATTTCAAGGAAAGGGCTATTATGTTCTCTGCACAAGAGAAGGCAAAAGCAATTTTGCCTGGTAGAAGCAAAATGGAGTCAATTATGTTAGATTTCCCTTACTACTATAATTTTTCCAAAGGTGGTTTCAAAGACTTATAGCTTTTCACTTAATGTCCTGCTCACTGTTATTTCCTTAAATATTTTAAAAACAGTTTCTGTTCCAAATGCCACTTTTCTTCTGCTAAGGGGGAAAAATCTCTATGGCCTAAAAAACACAGACTTCAGAATCATAATGTTAGTTGAAGGCTAATTCTCATAGCTCTCTGACCTCTAGCAAGTTATTTAACAGAGCTGAATTTCAGTTTTCTCATTTTTGGAATAGGAATAGTAATTTCCATGCTGCAGGTTTGTTTAGTGACTAAATTAAGCAGTAAAGGCAAAACTTCCAACCAGTTCCTTGCTCCTTTAAGGCATTTGGCTTGGACTATATACTTCAGCTATTATTATTCTAGTAATTTTTGAAAAGTATAATTTCATCTGTTTTTGGTTTGAGGTAATAAACAATTGGTCATAAAAAATTTATTTGCTTTTGTATATGTGAATTTGGTGGGTTTTTCCTCCTAGTTTTTCAGATAGTGATGGAAATGGAGTGATGCGGTGAAATTTTCTGATGCAGCTACATGTCTTAGGGAGAATAACTTATCCTTACGAGCACAAAATTAGGTAGTACGGCAATAGGAAAAATGACCCAAGTAGAATTTTAACATAATAAAAGGGGAAAGGTAAGACCTGAAAAAAAAAGATTTCAAAACCATTTTTAAACTGTTTTATGAATAAAGAGAGAAGAAGCAAAACATTGAGAACGACCTTGACTTTTGCAAACCAACACTTAAAATTATGAAGCCAATTGAATGTCAGAATTTGGGGGGCCCTCAAAATTCAAAGAGGGTTCTGCAATGCCCACCACAGTCATGCCATTACCACATCTCTGCTGGGTGGTCACCCAACCTTTCTTTCCAGAGAGAAGCAGCTTACCTCCTTGTAAAGTATTATAAGACAGTTATGCAGTTATGATTACTATAAAGTGCTTGTTCATCTGATCAAGGTGCCCTTTGGCACAATCTAACATTCTCAGAGATATCACATAAGTGATCTTATCTTTTATAAGAGTCTTCCAAATAGTCAAAGATGGTCCTTACTTTAAATTAAACATCCTCTTGTCTCTTAACTATTCTCTACAAGCTGCCAATGATTTCCTCAGAATGGAGAACCTAAAACAGACATAATTAACAAGTATTCTCATGCAAACTGTCAAGCCATGTATCTTGTCCCTTACTGTCATTTTTTTTTTCCACCTAAAAGCAGATCATTTTGTTAATACCCACATAAGGATTTAAGCCTGTATGATTTCAAAGATATGCTTTTCCTAGCATTGTATTATTCTACTTTAACAACACTCCAGACTTCTGCCTGTAATGTTTTCGCTCATTTTTGTGCATTGCAAACGTTAACTCAGTTCTCCAAACTCAGACCCCTAACTTTTGCTCCCCAGGCACCATCCTGCCACTGGAAACAGTTCTTTATGATCTCAGACAACAGCTCTTGTATATGTTTACTGGGAAGAAAGTGGAAGAAAAAGTTCAGGTTGTTGTCATTTGTAAGTTTCCTTCATTTTATGTAGAATAATTTAAGCTTACAGAGGGTTAACTATGTTAGCAAGGCTTTTGAACCAAAAATATTTGAAATATTTTTGAAGAATTTATTCATTTTAAATTGATCTGAAAATGTTTTAGGATCAGATGTTTAGAGGTTTCTAAGTAGTGTATTCTTTCTCTTAATCAGGAAATCCTATTAATCGCTCAAACTATATGTGTTTTCCAAAAGTTGTCAGTAGAATACAATTTTATTTCCTAAATAATAGAAATAAAAGGAGTAAGTTTCTTTTGGTATTAGGTGCATCTAGACATTTTTAAACAGGAAAATACTTTAAAATTGGGTTTTTTACTTTTTAAAATATCAGGTAGCTTGCTTTCATAAAGTTATAGTTTACTATATAATTTCTTATTGGCTAGTGATCACAGAAATGAGTGTTTTCCTTAATAATATTTAGAAGACACATTTATGAAAGCCAACGAATATCACATTTCTTCTGAGAAGTTCCCTGAGGATTTTCTGATTTCCTCTTATTAAGAGGATTCTCTTATTGAATTTTGAGGACGGTGAGACTGCGTAATACCTAGTGACCAAGAGGATTAATTTACGTTATATTTAGAAGCATAACCTCCCACATGTTATATCAAGTTGTAGTCAACAGTTTTAGCTTTTGCAAAAACAAGCTTACTTTATTTTCTTTACCTAATGCCCACAAACTTTGACTAGGTTATTTTTTGCTGTTGTTTTTGTTTTTATCACCATTTTATTTTGAACAATGTTACTGCCAGTCTGTTTTTTTTTTCCTGATTAATGATAATAGCATGATCAGCCCTAACACATTAATTAAACTCTCTTTCTTTTGCGATCTTTATTTTCTCAAGAATATAAATCAACAAAATCCGCAAGGTGCAAGAAAAAATTTTGGTGTCGTTGAATGTCGGGAAATTCAATATATTTAATTGAAGCATGTATTGAAGTAATATGACAGAAGTCAGTTAAAAATAGATAGCTGTTGTAGTAATTTACTCTTCAACATGCATTTATCAGCACAGCAGTGCATCGAAAAGTTCTTTTTGAAGCACTTGCATTTCCTGTCCTTATTCGTAAAGTTACTTTGAAATTTGAGAGAGAGAGGCATTGCAGCTGCTGGCCAAAGAGCTGCCAAATAAGACATATGTTTAAAGCAGAGAATGGTGATAGATTCTTATTGAAAATAACACACAAGGCCTGCTACCCTCATAAACAAGTAAAAGCAAAAATAGAGATTGTTGAATGACATTTAGGCTTAGAGGATTAGAGAATCAGAGAATCTTAACGGTGGAAGAAGATCTTTCTCTGCATCTATTAAGAAGATTATCTGAGACTTTAACTCAGATACCTTCTAGGCACAGGTGTTATAAACTAGTGACATTCCAGGTGACTAGAATGTACATACCCATCCACCATACTATCCGGGATGCTGGCTGTGGTGTACACCATCATTTCTGAAGAAAAGAGAAATTTGGATTTTAATGTGAACGATTCTGGGTCACTGAGCACAATTGCATAGATTGTGAAAGTACAGCTGCACAGCAGCGTGCAGTTCTGTGTGACTATTTGTAAGCCAAACAAAAGATTGCACGAGGGTTAAATTCAACCCACTGGTAGGAAGTTGGCATCCCTGTGGTTTAGACTGTTAGAAAGGTTTCATTATTTTTACTGAACTGAAAAATCTGTTTTTCAGTAGCTTTGGATCCCTGGATTTTTGGGTCATGTTGAATGAATGTAATCTTCATGCATACAACAGTGTTTCAAATATTTGAAGTCAGTTATTCTATTTCTTTAGACCTAAATTTAGGGTTGAGGGAGATAATCAAATAAATAAATTAGGTTAGCTTGTTATAAATGAATGTTAAGAAATGTAAGATCTTCACTAGTCTTTACTTCTTTCCTATGTGAGTGCCAACAATTACTTTGGTAAAGCATTTTAGAGTATTGCCTAAGTCGAGATGAGTAGTGTATTGTTGGAGAATCTGTCAATCTCTGGCCTACCCGGTGGAGAGTTCTAAAGGTCTACCACCTGTGGACTCCTTCCTGCCAAGTCCTTGAACCTTTGAAAGTGTGACTTGCAAAGTATTTGGTGAGTGGGATCCTAAAATAGTCTGTTGTGTCCACACCTGGTGTTCGGGGAACTTGGAGAGAATTTAGCCTCTTGATGACTTTATGAGCTTTAGCTTATATCCTTCGCTGCTAATTCCCTCTGTGTGTGTGGCCATGTGTTAGTCTGTTTTCATGCTGCTGATAAAGACATTCCTAAGACTGGGAAGAAAAAAGAGGTTTAATTGGACTTACAGTTCCACATGGCTAGGGAGGCCTCAGAATCATGGCAGGAGGTGAAAGGTATTTCTTATATGGCAGTGGCAAGAGAAAATGAGAAAGATGCAAAAGCAGAAACCCCTGATAAAACCATCAGATCTCATGAGACTTGTCATTACATAACAGTATTCACTTATAACAGTATGGGGAAACTGCCCCCACAATTCAATTATCTCCCACCAGGTCCCTCCCACAACACATAGAAATTATGGGAGTACAATTCAAGATGAGATTTGGGTGGGGACAGAGTCAAACTCTACCAGGTCAGTGTCTATTAGACTGAAAGGTCATGCTTAGAAACAAGTAGTAAAGACTACTAAGTTTGTGCTGTGTACAGTTCTAAGAGCTTGATGTATATTAAAGCATTTAATCCTCACAATGACTCTGAGGTATTAGTCTTATTTTTGCAGACAAGCGAACTGAGGACAAGAAACTTTACCAAGGTTACATAGTTAGTGATAAATTGGGGATTCCAACCCAGGCATTTGGCTTTGGGTTTGTGCATCTTCTGGAGTCTCAGATGGTAGTGGAGGTCCAGGGACCTAGGGTAAGCTATAGGAAGGAAGGTGCTTTGTGAAAAATATCCACTTTGGTAGAGACGCTGATCCACTCTCTGCCCTGCATCTGGCCCTAAGCCAGCCTGCTTGTGTGCTTCATACCACCTCTGTACTAGCCCACAAAGACAATGGCAAACTTCCTGGGTGTGCATGCAGTGGACAAGGAAATCTTATTTCTTATTGCTGATCAGCCTCGCTTTCTCCTGTTTTCATCCAGTGTTGAACTCTGGACTCTGCAGTCACAGTCTATCCTGACTTTAGAACTTGGTGTTTGTGTTTGGTCCCCTCTACATTTGAACCTTGTCTTGGTCTGACTAGCTTTGCCTTATTAGCATTTAGTGCCCCACGCTGGTGTGGCCCTACTATGAACCCCAAGCCAACGCAGGTTGCATTTAGATTCCACAACCTCATCAATGGCCATGAGTCTTTGAACAAGTCAAGTATGTCCTTGAGGTTTACCCCTCAGCAAAATGGAGAAATTATATCTTGCTTATTGGGTTATGAAGATTAACTAGCAACATTCTAGTACAGTGTCTAGTACAAAGTAAGTGTTCAAATGATGCTTCTTCTTATGAAGTGGGCCATCCTAGACCTTGAATTGAAGGACAGAGCATTGAAGAAGCAGGACTGTGTGGAATTCATACGCCAGAAGTGTGGCAACCAGTTTCCCACGTGGGCAGTGGCAGTGGAGCCAATAGCAACACTGGGATGCTTGCAAGGAAGTCACTGGGTTAGAAAGCATGAACATTTCCATCCTCTTCATCCTTATTTGGTATCTTCTTAGAAAGACTACTTTAACTTAAATTCTTGCGACTATGAGCATATCCAATCTAAGTCCATTACTTCTATAACCTGTGTTTCTGTAACATACATTACCTCAAAGGCTATTGTCAAGTAGATGTGAATATGACATGGAATTTGGTCTGGTCATAAGTAATTTCACCACAGTTGCCCACAAGTCACAAAAACTGGGTGTAAATTACATGACACAGTGGGAGGCAGCAAGCCTCAGAGGAAGAAGGTGCTGTATGGAGTCCATTCACCTCCTGGGATTCCTCTAGGATGAATTTGGCCACACTTGAAAGTGCATATTGTTGGGTTCTCCCCTCTCCTTTTTTTTTTTTAAGTCCTGGTCTTCATGATTCAACAAGGAGATCCCTCCATACACACTCTTAAGTTATTAGCTTTCACGTTTTCTTTTAATAGTAAAATCCTACATTTACTACTATAACATTTCTTTATGATTGTAGCTTTGTGTTTGTTTAATTAGGACTGTTATTATTTTTGTTAGTGCTCTGGTTACAATATTGCACAGGTTGTGAGTGACTAACTCTAATCTTATTTTTCTATTTTTTTTTTTCTGTGAATGCTATTATTTTTAGAGTGCAGTTTGGCAGAATGCAAGATTTCTTAGGAATGTTGTATTGGAATAAGCAGAAACACTGGTAATTCCCTCACTTACCCAGTCACATCAAATCCCAGAGAGATTTGTTAAACATAGCACTGACCTCAGATCCGATTCACAATCTCCTGGGCATAGCTCTGGAAATTTGTTAATATGTGACCCAGGTGATTTCCACATTACACAAATTAGAGAAACTCTGCTCTACCTTGGCTGGAAATAGTTATGCTTTTTTTTAAACATTAATAGTTTTTACATTTATGTTTACATCAACACAGTATTGCTTTCAATTAATAGCCTCCCTTGTTTTTATTAATTAGTTTCAGCTCTACCACTTTATGATCTAAATTGTCCTGATCTGTACAAGGATGCTCCACTCTGCCTGGTTTTATTTGCAGCAGTCCTTTCTATGGCAGGTGTTCACAGACTTAATTTTATTTGCTCACAATAACATTGAATCCAAACAGCCTATGTAAAGAAGTGGCTCATATTTCCTATAGTATATTATAAAATAACAAAAGCTTTCATTTAAATGATTTAGACAGGATGCATGAGTTTTTAAATTGCCTTACAAATAAGGGCAAATCTTACAAAGATAAGGTTCAGATAAGAAGTAAAATAAACAAAGGTGATGGGGGAAGGTGCTTATGAATGGAAGCTTTAAATGTAACTGCACAGAAAGGCACCTTGAAGAGGTAGTTTTTGTTCATTTGTTTGTTTGTTTGTTTTCACATTTTTTACTTGCTCTCTTGGTCTAGTCCTGAATTTTTTAAAAAGGAAACTTTGTTTATTTTTCCACTTGAATTAAAGTATAGAAAAGGCACATTGCAAGACTATCATAAAAGGTTTGTTGTAAACTATGTAATTTGTTGTAATACTCTGGATACTCAGAGTAATAAAGACAAACCAACTCATAACCGCAATGCTTGAATTCCAGAAATACTTTTTTTCCATAACAACCTTGTTCATTGCTCTTCTGCTTACACCTCTGAGGCCAGAAACCCCACAGTTTATATCAGCATTCAACTGGATTTACTGTTACTTCCTCTGCTTATTAAGGAGAAACACAACATACACCAGTCAATAAGCAAAAAGAAATCATTTTTAAATTAATAAAATTCCACTCCTTTCAATGATTTAAACGTTGCTAGATGAAAGAATTTGAATGTGCAGCCATTTGAGTTGATTACTATGAAAAACTAAAGCAATGCTTTTCAGGGCTTTCAATCAAGAACAGCCTTGGACTTTGGCTCCCATGGTGCACACCAGTAATTCTGTGACTCAGGCAAATAAAGTGTTTTTCGTCCCCACAGGATCTGGGAGAGGCCATCTGGTGTGGTGCTATACTCAATAATATGTTATTTTGGGCTTCTACTTCAACTGGGACCCCTTATATTTGTAGTACTGATTATTAAAAATCAGTTTTCTCATGGTCTGTTGTTTCTCATTACACCTACGATCATAAGTGGAGAGTCTTGGGCATACAAAAGTTTGGAGAACTGGTACTGCCATTTAGGGAGTTATCCTTACGTCATTTTCAGGGAGTCAGGTCAAAACCTTCTGGCTGTTCTCTCTACCCTCTACAGATACATGAGACCCTAGCAAAGCCTTTTTCACTGGCAAACACTTCCTTTGTTTATTTATAGATACATGCTATGCTAGTTATTTATGTATGATATGTCAGAATTATTCCACACAAACCTGAAACACTGTAAATTACCCAAATGAGATTGATACAGAGCTAAGACCAACAAGGGCTCTAATAATTTGGAATTTAAAATGTTGCAAATATATCTCCTTACCATCACTTCAAACAGACATTCACTTCTCATTTCCACCTGTCTATATTCACCTTAAAAGGAGTGGTAGTTGTAATGGATGCCACTGTGTGCCATACAGGTCCGGGACACTCGTCTGTCAGATGCTGGATGTTTTGGTGGCTGACAACTTTCAGCTGAGACCTTCTGCAGTTAGTGCCCTCACCCAAAGTCACAATGGCTCCTTGGAGGCAGCCATTCCAATAAAAAGTCACAATTTTCCATCCAGTTTCCAGAATTCAGTCAATATTTAGAATATAACCTATATACAAGCATATTTTGGTAATATTGTGGATATCATTCCAGACTACCACAATAAAGCAAATATTGCAATAAAGAGAGTCTCAGAAATGTTTTGGTTTCTCAGTGCACATAAAAGATATGTTTGCACTATAGTGCAGTCTGTTAAGTGTGTGATAGTATTATGTCTAAAAATGTACACACTTTAATTTGAAAATACTTTATTGCTAAAAATGCTAATGATCACTTGAACCTTCAGGGAGTCGTAATCTTTGCGCTGGTGGAGGAGGGTCTTGCCTCATTGCTGGTAGCTGCTGACTGATCAGGGTGGTGGCTGCTGAAGGTTGGCATGGCTGTGGCAATTTTTCAAAATAAAACAATGAAGTTTGCCACATGAACTGATTCCTCCTCTCACAGAAGGATTTTCTGTAGCATGCGATGCTGTTTTACAGCATTTGACCCTTCGAAGAACTTCTCTCCAAATTGAAGTCAATTCTCTCAAACACTGCCATTGTTTTTCAACTAAGTTTATGGAATAGTCGAAATCCTTTGTTGTCATTTCAGCAATGTTCACAGCATCTTCACCAGGAGTAGATTCTATCTCAAGAAACCACTCTTTGCTCATCCATAAGAAGCTATACCTCATCTGTTCAAGTTTTATTGCAGTGATCCAGCCCATCTTTAGGCTCCACTTCTAATTTTACCACAGCTGCAGTAACTTCTCCACTGAAATCTTGACTCCCTCAAAGTTATCCATAAGGATTGAAGTAAACTTCCAAACTCCTGTTAATGTTGATATTTTGGCTTCCTCCCATAAATTATAATGCTCTTAATGGCACCTAGAATGATGAATCCTTTCCAGAAGATTTAAGTTTATACCCAGATTTATCAGAGGAATTACCATCTATGGCAGCTGTAACTTTACAAAATGTATTATTAAAATAATAAAACTTGAAAGTTGAAACTGCTCTTTGATCCATGGGCTGCAGAATGGATGCTGTGTTAGCAGGCATGAAAACAACAGTTATCTCTCTGTACTTCTCCATCAGAGCTCTTGGGTGACTAAGGGTATTGTCAATAAACAGTAATGTGTGGAAAAAAAATCTTTTTTTTTTGTTTGTTTTTATTTTGTTTTATGTTGTTTTTGTTCTTGAGATGGAGTCTCACTCTATCACCCAGGCTGGAGTACAGTGGCGCAATCTCAGCTCACTGCAACCTCTGCCTCCTGGGTTCAAGCGATTCTCCTGCCTCATTCTCCAGAATAGGTGGGATTACAGGTGCCCACTACCACACCTGGCTAATTTTTTTTATTTTTAGTAGAGACACAGGGTTTCACCATGTTGGCCAGGCTGGTCTCGAACTCCTGACCTAAATTGATCCACCTGCCTCAGCCTCTCAAAGTGCTAGGATTATGGATGTGAACCACCACGCCTGTTCCCTGTTTTTGTTTTATGAGCAGTAGGTTTCAACAGGGGGCTTAAAATATTCAGTAAGCTATCCTGTAAAAAGATGTACTGTCATCCAGGCTTTGTTGTTCCATTTATAGAGCACAGGCAGAGTAGACAGAGGATCTTCCTTAAGAGTCCTAAGATTTTTGGAAAGGTAAATGAGCACTGGCTTTAACTTGAAGTCACCAGCTGCATTAGTCTTTAATAAGGGAGTCAATCTGCTCTTTGAAGCTTGGCATTGGTTTCTCCTCTCCAGCTATGAGAGTCCTAGATGGCATCTTCTCCCAGTAAAAGGCTATTTGTTTTCCATAGAAAACCTGTTGTTGAGAGGAGGCATTTTCTTCAATGACCTTAGCTAGATCTCCTGGATAATTTGCTGCAGTTTCTATATCAGCACTTGTTGCTTTACCTTGCACTTTTAGCTTCTTTCATTAAACTTAATGAACCAACTCTGCTGGCTTCCAACTTTTCTTCTGCAGCATTCTTACCTCTCTCAGCCTTTACAGAACTGAAGAGAGTTAGGGTCTTGCTCCAGATTAGATTTTGGCTTAAGGGAATGTTAGGCTGGTTTGACCTTCTATTTAGACCACTGAAACGTTCTACTCATTAGCAATTAGGCTGTTTGGATTTCTTATGATTCGTGTGTTCAGGAGCAGCACTTTTAATTTCCTTCAAGGAATATTCTTTGCATTCACAACTTAGCTAACTGTTTGGGACAAGAGGTCTACTTTCTGGTCTGTCTTGGCTTTTGTGAGACGCCTTCTTCACTAAGCTTAATCATTTCTGGTTTTGATTTAAAGCGAGAAATATGTGACTTTTCTTTTCACTTGAACACTTAGAAGCCATTGCAGAGTTCTTAATTGGCCTAATTTTAATATTATTGTGTCTTAGGAAACAATAGGGCCTGAGGAGAGGGAGAGAGGTGGGCGAAAGGCTGGTTGGAGGAGCAGTTGGGATACACACAAACCTTATCGATTAAGTTTGCCATCTTATATGGGTGTGGTTTGTGGTGCTCTCCAACAATTACAATAGTAAGATTAAAGACCACTGGTCACAGATCACCATAACAAATAAAATAATGAAAAAGCTTGAAGTATTGTGAGAATTATCAAAATGTGACACAGAGACATGAGTGAGTGCAAGCTATTGGGAAAATGGTGCTGATAGACTTGCTTGACACAAGGTTTCCACAAACTTTCAATTTGTAAAACATGCAATATCTGCAAAGCTCAATAAAGAGGAGTGCAATAAAATGAGGCGTGCCTATACTAAAGGGGAGGATGAACACTTTGGAGGAAGAAGTTCAGCAATCCTATGGCAAGTGTATACAATAATCATGCTCCTTGTCCTTCTCCAAAGTGACCTATAGCCATTTGCCTGGGTTGCTGTACAGTAGAAACGGAGAATGCATAATTTCAAAGTCTTTTGGACATGGCAACTACGACAGTTATGTGTCAATTTGGCGGGGCCACAGTGCCTAGATACTTGGTCAAACCTTATTTTGAATGTTTCTGTGGAGGTTTTTTTTTTTTAGTATGGGATTAACATTTCAATTGTTAGACTCCGAGTAAGCAGATTACCCTTCATAATGTGGGTGGGCCTTATCCAATCAATAGAAAGCCTAAATAGAACGAACTGACCTTCACCAGGCAAAAAGGAATTCTCCCAGCAAACCGCTGTTAAATTAAGTTTAGCCAAAAGCTGCTTTCTTACATAGTTTAAATTTGGCCTGAAGGTTTCTCCATACGTAGTAAACTGTAACTTACCTGGATGTGTAAACAGGCTGTAACCTACTCTACTGCCAATCACCAAGTTTTGGTCCATCAAAGGCAGCCAGTTGTTCAAAGCAGATTCAAATAAGCCAAATGCCAGGCTGTAACCAATCTGGCTGTTTCTGTACTTCACTTCCATTTTCTGTATGTCACTTTCTTTTTTTCTATCCATAAATCATCTTTGACCACAAGGCTGAAGTCTCCCTGAACCTATTTTGGTTTGAGGGCTGCTAATTTGTTCTTTGTTCAATTAAACTTTGTTAAATTTATCTAAACTTTTTCTTTTAACACTGCAAACACACACAGACACACACACTCACACACACACACACCCCTTGTCAGCTGGTTTTGTTTTCTGAGAACCCTTGCTAATACAGGGTCTGAGTTGACATTTCATAACCTGAAACTTAAAAAGCATCATAATGACCCCTGAGTTACTACTATGGATATGGGAGGGCTATAGTTGGTGCCATTAAAATAGACCAGTTAGAATCCTGGAAGAGCTGGGCACAGAACTTATTTTATAACATAAGTGGATCCAAATGACATAAGCAAAGGACTAGGGTGGACACCGTGATGTGCCACCCAGGTTCCCTGTTCATGTCTGGAGCAAGCATAACCCCTGCTGAAGTGTTGGGAACTGACTGCTCACAGGCAAGCCAACACGTCAGGAATTGCTTTCCACTGAAGGGAGCTGCCTTGTCCAAAGCTGTACACCCCTACCTTGTGGCAGCTCATTTCTAGTGTCTAATTAATGGGGGAGGAGATAAAGGCCAAACCTTCTTGCCTCAGGGTAATTAACTCTAAAGGGCATCCTAACTCTAAAGGTGCCTGAGACATCAGTTAAGAGGCTTCGTTAAATTTTATTTTTATTTTTTGAGATTATATCAACTATTCAACCATTTCCTCTGCTCAATCTGACTTCCTTCTCTTCCAGTGGTGTTGACTGGAAGGGCTTTAACTTCCTGCCTGCAAATCTCCATCCCAGTGTCTGTTTCCTGGGAATCCTACTTAAGGCAGTTATTAAATGGAAATAATGCTAGATGTAAGATGTGTGGTTGCTATCTTGTTTAAGGTTCTGTAAATGCTCTCATTGCCTATTGTGGGTGACAATATTGTCTTTTACATCAAACAAGTGGCAGAAAAGCCTGAATACCAGAAGCTTATTGATATTCTCCTTTTTGTCTTCCTTAGATTCATATGCCAAACACTGTTCATTTTTCCTTGTAATGACCCTTGAACTAATTATTATCATTATTATTATTTAACATAAAATGTTTCTATTCTAATTTAGACACGTCTCCCCTCTTACCTAGGCTATTTCAATAGGTTTTTCTCTGACCTCCTGCCTCTTGGCTCTTTAAGGCTATTATTATATACAATGTTGTCTGATTGATTTACCCAAAATTCTACGTTGTAATAGCTTATAAACATGAAAGAGCTCAACTATGTAACTCACTATACGTTTCTTAGTGTGGCATCTCAAAGGCCTCCACATTCCAGGCCATATTCACCTCTCACTAATCTGTTTAACAAAGAAATTACTAAACATTGACAAAGATGAAAATCCAAGTCTCTGCTTTCAAGTTGCTCAGAGTAATTTCAAAACTTTCTGTTGTCACACTTTTTTCTTTTTTTTTTTTTCAAAAGAAAAAGAGAGAAAAGAAGAAAGAAACAAAGAGTGAAAGAAAGAAAAAAAAAGAATGAAAGAGAGAAAGAAAGAGGAAGAGAAAGAGGGAGAGAGAACGAGATTCTTGTTCTATTGCCCAGGCTAGAATGCAGTCTAAAAATGGGTATTAAAAACCTCTTTTATGCCAATAATTGTGCTTAA